>RJWK010005917.1:0-54018 GCA_004363435.1 Platanista minor
CTGGGAGAGGAGGTCTAGCACCCTACGTGCCTCAGGGAGCTGGGGGAGGCCACAGGGGCAAGTCTTGGCTCAGAGACACCCGTCCGTGGGCATCCTCTGGATCCACCTCCTCCTCCAAATTCCTGGGTGCTGGGAGAGGAGGTCTAGCACCCTACGTGCCTCAGGGACCTGGGGGAGGCCACAGGGGCAAGTCTTGGCTCAGAGGCACCCGTCCGTGGGCATCCTCTGGATCCACCTCCTCCTCCAAATTCCTGGGTGCTGGGAGAGGAGGTCTAGCACCCTACGTGCCTCAGGGACCTGGGGGAGGCCACAGGGGCAAGTCTTGGCTCAGAGGCACCCGTCCGTGGGGCTTTCCAACCATCTGTTTAGGGGGCATCCTCCCGTCTCCCCTCCTCGGCTCTCTCCCCATGTCCCTACACCCGGAGCCAAAGCCCAAACCCGTGCTCCCCCTGAACCTCCACGAGATAAGTGCGTGGGTGTGTGTGGGGGGGGGCAGACGCATGCTGACCTTCGCAGGGAGTGAATGTCCTGAGGACACAGACGTGGAGGTGGCCGTGCCGGGGTCCCCTGCGAGGTCGGGGGGTCTGAGCCGAGGAGGGTCCTGGGAGATGAGTGTCTACAGGATAAACAGGGTCCGTCAGCTGAGCGAGGGTGAGATGTACCTCAGGTGTTAGAGACACTTAAGGGTGTGATGAAAGGAAAGATGCAGGAAAAAGAGAAAAGCAGGGCAAGAAAACCCAAAAATAGCCTAGTGAGAAAGGCAATGTAATCATAGCATTTTCCTTGGCTCTGGGTCTGGAAATCTGCACATTCATCAATGATGCTGGCATAGCACCTGAGTTTTGACTCTTAGAACCACCTGAAAACTTAATAATACAGAACAGAAAGTAATGCTGGCCTGACAGCCAGCCAGGGCCATGTCAAGTCAGGAGTTCGGGGGCTGGATGCGGGAGGGGCAAGTCTGAGGAGGGGTCTGGTGCTTAAACAGCACCCTGAGCGGAAGGTTAGAGAATCGATCCAGAGTCGACGAAACAGGAAATAAAGGTGCACCGTTTACAAAGGTGATGGTTATGGGGGTTTAGAATAGCAACCGAATATCATAGAGAGGCAGACATAAGTGAGCAGAGTTACTCTATAGCAGAAAGTCAGTATTCAGTGTCAGAGCTGGTAAACGCAAAATCAGCACAGACCTAGTCCCTAAACAGATGACAGGGACCACCTAGTCCCTAAACAGATGACAGTAACCAGGGCAGGTTACCTCTGAGGACTGGGTCTGGGACGGATCGGCCCGTTTGAAGTTCTAAAATAATTATATGTATTCTTTTGATAAATATAAAATATGTAACAAATAAAAATAAATACGGTTCTCTGAAGGTTACTGTCTCCGTAACGCCAGGGTAAGGGAGCACAGCCCTAAGCCGGCCTGGCCGGCACGCCCCGGGTGGGTCCTCGAGTGCAGGGACTCTGGGCCCTGGGTCCCCCCACCCCCCATAGCATCCTCGCTCAGGGGAGTTACTCCAGGACCTGCCCCCCGGCCCTCGCACCCCATCCATGGAACCATGGGCCACCCTGCAGGGCTGGATGGAGTTGTTTCCTCTAGAAGAACACACAGACAGCTCTGCGGGGGTGGGAGGGAAAGGGTGTCTCCAGGTACAGCTCTCGTGGGGTCTTCTGAACCCAGAAGAGGCTCCAGGGCACGCTTTGTGTGAATCTGACATCAGGGTGGGGACGTTGCAGGTCAGGGCATCTCCTCCCCTCAGTCCTCATCTGAACTAGTTTCACGGCTTCAGCTTCTATGATCTGGAGACTGTTTCCTCCCCAGCTTGAGCCTCTTCTAGGGTGTAGAATCGAGCATCCATGGCCAGCAGACATCCTTGCCCCGTTTGTCCCGTCACTGGTGGAGCATGTGCAGCCTGGGTCTCGTGGTCTCTCCCTGCTCCCCACTTTCCCGGGAAGGCAGGAAATAGCTGTCCCTCACCCTGTATCCCAGGCCTGTCACACCCACCTCCCACCATCAAAACCCATCTCCAAGCCACCCTTCCACGCTGTCCTGGATTCTTCCCGTTCCACCCGCCGGGTCCCTCCTGTCTCTCTGCAGCGACTGGCACCTTCCTCCAGCTCACCCCTTCCCTCTCTGCTGTGGCCAGTCCTCACTGAGGCAGCCTCAGGACCGTTAAAGACATCAGAGCAAAAGGCATCACTCCTGCTTGGAGGCACCGCCAGCGAGTCTCCAGGGCAGGACCTATGGCCCAGGGTCTCGTGTCCGGGTCTCTGTGCTGTCTCCCAAGACACTGCAGTTCGCCCCAGCTGGGCACAGCTCGGCTCTTCACGGGAGCCACGCAGTCCTGACTGTGCAGAGACAGCTTTTCCTCAGCTGAGCCCAGGACCCCCCAGGGCATCGCCTGGTGTGACCGAGCTGGAGTCTGGGTCAGCTGCCCAGACCCCTTCATAGCACCCTGGTTCCCTGCATCGTTTCTCGGCACCTCTAAGCAGGACTGACCCCCAGCCAGGCTGGGAGCCCTAGGGGCAGAGCCCCTCTCACTTTGTCCCCTGCTCTATCCCAGAGCTGATCATGTGCCCGCCTTACCTGTCGGTTTGTTTCAAAAACACGGGCTGAATGAATGAAGGAGGAAATGCTCCAGCCCAGCTGAATTTCATCACCATCCCAGTGCTGCAGGCTCGAAGGTCACCGCTCCCTCATCACCTGGTGACATCGCAGGGCGGCCCCTCTGATCCGCCCAGGGGCCTCAAGCCTTCATTAGCACAGCCCGAGGCAGCTCCGAGAGGGCTGTGATTGCTCTGCTGCCCTGCTGACTGCCGCCCTCTCTCCACAAGTGTGCATGCAACTCCCACGGCTGCAAGTCTGCAGAGGTGCGCGCCTCCCTGGAAACCAAGGCCCCGGGCTGTGGGTGAGACGTCCCGAGCCAGGCGCCCCGCCATCTGACTCCCCACTCTGGGCCTGGGTGACCCTGGGCGCCACCACACGCCCATCTCCTCTCTGATGTACGACTGCCCGGTTCCCAGATGGCTCTCTGAGCCCCGCGAGGTCCTGCCAGGTTTGACTTTCTTCATGTGCCATACGTGTAGTTGAGCACTTTTATGCCCAGCAATTTCTATTCTTCTGCTGATGGATCGACACCTTTCGACACTTTCCCGATAGATCTCCAGACCCCTCCCGTTTCCTGTCTCCCCTCCCTTGCTCCTCCCTCAAGCCATCCATGAACTGTAAATAAACATTTGCACTCGTAGGACAGCTGCCATTTGAAGAAAGCCTATGTGTGTCCTCTTACAAATATAGATTTTCTGGCTCCTTCGCAAGATAAATAATGTCCCCTAAATGTATCTGCTTCGTAAATCCAGATTTCCATATATCACACTCTCCTGGAGTGCAGCTTTAAGATAAGTAGACGGTCTTTATTCCTCCTTGAAGATAATGTTCTAAGAAGGAAATACATCTTCTGAAGAAGCAGAACAATTTATAACAACGCAGACAAGGACTTTTAGTTCTCATCCTGTTATGACCTAGACACGGGCCCCGAGCAAAGATGTTCTTAGGAACGCGGGGGCCCCTCATCCGGGACCCAGCGTTCCCCTGCATACTAATTATCGCCATTTGCTTTAATTTTTAAATCCGGCTCTCCCACGTGACCCATGAGTCCTGCCAAGCAGACCTTGTGAGACCTCAGACCCGTCGCCTGGTTAAAGGGACACATGGAGATCCTAACATGTCCCGGCACCACCACGTGCTGGCAACAAACCCAGGCCCACATCCCTGACACGGGGGCTCGGGCTGCCCAGCAAGGCAAACAGGAGTCCCATCAGGTAGCAGTGACCAGACAGGGAGGGAGCGATGGAGCTCACCCCCAGGTGCCCGGTGGCCAGGCTCAGCCTTGAACGTGGGGGGCCTTCCTTGGCCTGGGACTTAGTTTCCCTGCCTGTGAACAGAGGACTTGAATGAGACTAATAATTCAGGGGCATTTTGTACAGTCACCCTTGTGTGGACACTCTCTTCACCAACCTCCGCCCCTCTCACCTGATGCTGCAGGAGTTGACAGCAGACTTTTGGTAAACGTGACCCTAAGCAGAATCCAGCACAGAGCCCAGACAATGGCCTGGACATTCAGGTTGGGGGAGACGGGCTGGTCCTCCCAACGGCCCCACGTAGGACCTCAGATTCCAAGCCCCAGGTTCCGAACTGCTGAGATACCTTCCAGTCTTGACCCTAGGTTTTCTTTTTTCTTAATTGAAATACAGTTGATTTACAATGTTGTGTTAGTTTCAGGTGCACAGCAAAGCGATTCAGTTATACATACATCTATCTATCTATCATCTATCTATCTATTCTTTTTCAGATTCTTTTCCCTTATAGGTTATTATTACAAAATACTGAGTATAGTTCCCTGTGCTCTACTGCACATCCTTGTTGGTTATCTATTTTATGTATAGTAGTGTGTGTCTTAATCCCAAACTCCTAATTTAATTTTTTTTAAATGATGTAAATGAACTTACATACAAAACAGAGTTAGACCCACAGGCATAGAAAACAAACTTACGGTTACCAAGAGGTAAAAGGGAGGATGCTATGGTTTCAAGGCTCTTTTATAATCGCATCTCAAAGCCAGCACATGAGGCTACCCAATGTAGGAACCATCTTGGGACGATACAGCCGGTTTCCTCCGAAGGCGCCTGTATGGACCAGCCCAGAGCCTACACACCAGCCCATCTGACGCTCGAAAACTTTTGTTGGAAGAGCTCTCTTCACAGGAGAGACACAGAGTAGACCTGCCCCACTGCTTCCCTGTGACAGATGGGACCCCTGGAAAGAAAGCCCGAGTCCCCTCACGGCAGGGCCTGTGTGGTAATTAATAGCCAGCTGAAGGGACTTGATTGCCGTTCCTGGGTCTAAAAATGGATAAACAACCATTATCGCCAGAAAGGTCCAAACCATATTCATCACCATTACAGAGAGTAATTCAGCTGGTGCTTGTTAATCCATCACTGCTCTCGCTGGGGCTCTGGCCTGCTGGTCCCTGCGAGTGGACAGCCATCACCAGCGCACAGGCCCGAGTCCAAGCATGATGGATGGCAGCTGCCGTGCGCTCCAATATGGACAGGATCGTTGGGAAGCCGGACGGCTGCCCAGGGATGTCCACCCCCGAACGCAGATTTGCAAATTATGCAAAGGTCAGGAGGGGCTGCAGAGAGCTTCAGAGGAAGGGGTGCCCGGGCTGGCTTGAGGGGAGACAGGGGAACTCAGGCCCCGGCTCATTTGTGCCAGGTGGAGGGGCCGGTGGAGACCTACCTGTCCAGGGACCAGTGGGCACTCCCGCCATTACCGTCGCCCCGGTTCTGGGATGTGAGCTAGTTTCGACTTTGATCATCACCAGGCTGCGCTCTTAATTGAAATAACCTCGTCCACGAATGAAGCAGCCTCTTCATGAGGTGACATCTGTCATCTTACGGGGAGGAGGGCCTTCATTCAGAGTTGGGAGGTCAGGGAGGAGGCCCGGGCAGGTGAAATGAGTCCTCAGACCCTGGAAAGCAGATGGAGAGCCTGCGGCAGAGGGAGGACATGGCCGCGGAGCCTCTGGTTCCAGCCCGAGTCCCTCTGCCTGGTGGCATTTGTGCCATCAGTGTCATTCCTCGTCCTCTCTCCACCCCAAAAGCAGGGGGGCTGGACGCCGGTATGGAGCCCGGCTGCCCCTGCTCCCCGACCTGCAGGGTAGGCCAAGGGCGCCAGCCCCTCCAGAGCTCAGCTCACGATTGGCACCAACCTGGCTGGACTAGGGCGCACGTGCCCTCACAGGTGTGCTGTGTGATGTGGGACAGAATCTGCCCCATTGGCTCTGGGGTCAGAGCACCTGGCTAGGGTCAGGTTCACAGCTTACAGTCCGTGAGACTCAGGAGAGAGACCCCCCCCCACCCCGACCTGGGCCCCAGTTTTCTGGTCTGTCAATGGGGTGGACCCCTCACCTCAGAGGCGGGGCACTGCGTCCGGGAACCCGACGCCAGGCAGCTGTGTGTGGAGCAGGGTTCCACTCCCGGTGGGGTGCGTGTGCTGGCCCAGCCCCTCCGCCTGGGGGCTTCATGAAAAGAGGAGTGTGTTCCCAGCCCCTCCCCAGCTGCATCTCCACGAGTTCAGGAGATGAGAGGAAACTCAGTGTCTGCAGCATCCTTCCAGGGGGTGGACCACTGCGGAGCTGTGGTCCTCCATCGCGTGGCCATGAAATGATAGAAATGTGGAAAAGTGCCTTTTTATGGCTTTTCAGCAGAGAGGAAATACGTTCATATAATACACAGGAGGATATCTGAGAGAAGGAACATTTGCTGATTACTTGAGAGGAAAATAATCGTTCCCTTAAAGTTCTGCCTAAATGTCCTTGTCTCCTCCCCCCTCTTTGACCCGTCCCCCTTGAGAAGGTCCCCGGGGTCTGGAGACAGGGACGGCTCAGGCCTCCATCGTCCCCAAGACCCCTAGTCACCCCCAAACACTGACCTGCCGGCCCACTGTGAAGATCCCAGCTGGTCTAACCCTGGACCCTGGGAGCCTCCACGGGGTGAGCCCCACTCCAGAGGGTGCAGCTTAGGAGAACAGAGATGCCCGATCACACGTACACTGAGATCCACACGGGGCTTGAAGGGGGCAGGTGTCCATCCAGCGGCCTCCTAGGAGCTTTCTAGACCCCGACTGAGCTGCAGGTACAGCCCTGTTTCCCGGATGAGGAGCAGAGGCATGGAGGGGTCAGCTCTGCCGATGCTCAGGCCCAGGCACGACCCAGTGGTCCTCAGCGTCCACCAGGACAGTCTCATTTAAGAGAGCATCGGGGCTCCCCTGGTGGCGCAGTGGTGGAGAGTCCGCCTGCCGAGGCAGGGGACGCGGGTTCGTGCCCCGGTCCGGGAAGATCCCACGTGCCGCGGCGCGGCTGGGCCCGTGAGCCATGGCCGCTGCGCCTGCGCGTCCGGACGGAGCCTGTGCTCCGCCACGGGAGAGGCCACAACGGTGAGAGGCCCGCGTACTGCAAAAATAATAATAATAATAATAATAAATAGAGCATCAGTGTGGGGCTGCCCTTAAGGCTGAGGATAGGGCTGTCCGGTTTGTGGGCTTGGACCCCTGTCCCTCTCCAGACCACATGGCCCCTGACCGCTGGATCCCAACCCTCAGCATCCCACCTGGGGCACCGGCGGATCGGTGGACACAGGTGAGCCTCTCCAGACCCCACCCTCCCAGCCACACCCACCTGCTTGATGGGCAGGGTGCCACGCGGGACTCCCAGCAGGTCCTCTCTGAGCATTATGCTCAGGGTGCCTTCCTGCAGCAACAGATGGAGCCTATCTACTCCCAAGAGAACATTCTTATTTCTGGTAAAAACATCCAAACACCCCATATTCTGTTTCCTGTAGCCTATGGTATTCGGTGCCCTGAAAGAATAAAGCCGACGAGAATTTAGTGAGACAGAGGAAGAGGGAGGGAGGGAGACAGGCTGCATGCCGAGTGCCGGCACAGAGGGGACGCATCAAGTCCCCCGCACCCGGCTGTGCGAGGGGCCTGTGGGTGGCTGCAGGGACATGGGGGCCCGAGGCCTCGGCCTGAAGCTCTCTCTGGCGCCGCGGCAGCTCTGGGTTACTTGCTGCCGCCGGTATGAATCATTCTTCCAAGCCTGATTGACATTAATTAAATATTTCAATATTTGTATCAGAGAGAGAGTATTGGAGCAGACCTCAGCTATTTCTGATTAAATTACCCAAGACGGGCTGCTCGGCAGTGACACCTATAAATGAATACAATTTCAACACTTTTTTTTTTCTGTTGAAGGTAATTTTCATGGCTGGTTTAACGTGTAAGGATGATAGAAAATATTAATAAAACATTTGATGTCTAAGTTTGGGTGGAAGTTGAATAAATTAGATGGGCATATTTCACTTCTGCTCATGTGATGGTAATTGTTTTAAAAGGGATTGGGGACGGAAGAGAAGCTTCTGGTGAAAGGTCTGGAGTCGTGGAACGTTGGCTGGAGGACAGGAGCCACCTGCGCGCCAGCGTTCACCACTCGGGGTCCCGGAGATGAGACGGACGTCCCGGCGGCCTCAGGAAGGGGGATGGTCTTGTACATGGCAGCAGAGAGACTCAGCCAGGCCAGTGGCACACCGGGTCCCCAGGCCGTGTCAGCGGCCGAGCCAGGGTCCTCGCTTCCCCGCCGCCCCCACCCCTGACCTTCCCCAAAGCCCTGTCAGGGCACACGCGGGGGCTTCTGCGGGCCACTGCGGGGAGTGTAGCCGGCAGGGGTGTGCGGAGACCGCCGGGCCTCGTCCAGGGGAGGTGTCCCCTCCCTCCCAGCGGGTAGACATGGTTCCCGAATCTGCCGTTGCTTCCCTGTGAGACTCTGAGCTTGGAGAGTGAGGGGAGACCTGGAGAGATCCGCAGGAAGCAGAGAGATGAGGAGCAGTCATAAAAACATGATTTTCAAACGAGGCACCGCCTTTCTCGTGAAACAATCAACGAAAAGAGTGAGATCATGGGATTCGGGGCCCCCAGGAGTCGGTGGGGGGCCGGGCAGCCCAGTGAGCCTGGGCAGCTCCCCTAGGGTGATGGGTGTGGCTCCCCCAGAAAGCTGGCGGCATCCGGGTGGGAGCCCTGGGATGGGGTCCGGAAGGAAACGTCCTCAATGCGGGGCCACCACCAAGTGGGGATGACGTGGCTCCTCCAACACACACGGACACACTCAACTCACACCCAGACACAGGTAAGCCTGCGCATGTGCGCACACTCAGACATACCTGTCTGTACATACGTGCACACACAAACTCAGAGGCTAACACAGACACACACGCATGCACACATGCATACTTAAGCAAGCACATGGGTGCACACCCTCACATGCACACATATACACACGGCACACACAAACGTATATACACACACGTGCACACAAACACAAGCACAGACTTCACAGGTAGTATGTGCAAAAAATTGCACCAGGCCACAGAGGCCCTCGTGGTCATGGAGTCTCACGGCTGGTGACTGGGTGATGGTGACACGAAGCCAGCCGCTCCAGGGCTGCCATCGCAGGTGGACTAAGCGGTCAGCGCACAGGCTCACGGCACGAGCTCCGGAGGCCCCGCTCGCGGTCTCAGTTCTGGTGCCGTCCTGAGATGCTTCCTCGTTTCTGAACAAGGGCCCCGCATGTTCCATTCGCCCAGCGCCCCACAAACTATGCAGTTTCTCCTGCTGCTGCAGAAAGGTAAGCGGGCAATTTCCAGTGTGTTCCTCCCAGCAGGCCGCAAGGATCCATGGGCTTCATGGGCCATCCCATCATCTGCCCCCAGGGAAGGGGAGCCCCCATCCATCGCAGAGGAAAGCACAGTCTGTGCACGTCCTATGTGGGTGGTCTCGAGGTGCAATGGAATTCTTTTCCCAGCTTCTTTCATCTAAATGTTGATATTGTAGCAGCAAGTTCCTTACCGGCAGCTCTGACGTAATAAATTGATTTTATAGAACATTTTCACTCATTTGAAAATGTCTGGCCGTCTCTTGGATGTGAACCACAGGACAATTAGACTCCATGGTTAAATAATCAACTTTTGCAGTGCAGCAGTGAAATGTCACAGTTTACAAAGCGTTTTTAATTATTTGAAAAAAATTACATGCCAGTGAGTAAGTTTTTGCAATAAAAAGGTTACCCACGTGTGAGTTTTGCCATGATGTGGATATTGAAACTTAATTACAAGGTTTGCACCTTCTGAGGATGTGGCCCCGGGATCCAGACACAAAATGCACCAAGGGAGCAGCAAAGGATGCTCAGCTTCAGACACGTCTGCTTTCTTCTTATTATTTTTTTTTGGCTGTACGCGGGCCTCTCACTGTTGCAGCCTCTCCCGTTGCGGAGCACAGGCTCCGGATGCGCAGGCTCAGCGGCCATGGCTCACAGGCCCAGCCACTCCACGGCATGTGGGATCTTCCCGGACCGGGGCACGAACCCGTGTCCCCTGCATCGGCAGGCGGACTCCCAACCACTGCGCCACCAGGGAAGCCCACGTCTGCTTTCTTGCGTGTCCACTGCATTTTCACTTGGTTGTGGGCAGAGTCCGTTCCCAGTGTGGGTGAATTCTTTCCTTCTCCAGTGGGGCCCTGGCTCTGCACTCCACGAGGCAAGAGGTTTCTCCCTCTCCCCATAGAGCGTTCAGGTCTGAGTACCCCCTGCGTCTGGGGCAGCCCCCCTGGACGTGCTGTACCTCCATGATGGAGACCTGGGTCAGTCGAGGCCGGGCTCTGGGCAGAGGAGTTCTGGGCCCCAGGTTTTGTGTAGGTGAGCAGAGAGGCTGAGCCTGGGGGTGGTGACTGGGGGCTCCCCATCCCTGGACTCATGGAGGCCTTATCCACCCACATGATTTTCCAGCAACGTTTCTTCTGATGATGGAAGCCATGTCATGGCAACGGAGGTGGGGCCAACGGGCCATGGTCATGTGACCCACTGGTTCTGCCATGTTCCCACCATGCACACACGAGGCGATGGGCATGGTTGCCCATGGGGGCGGAGGCTGGGGGGTCTCAGAAGGCCCTCTCCATTTCTGTTCTAAATTATTCTCCATCCCTGAAGGCCAAGCGTCTGAATGGTTCTCTCACCTGCGTTGTGATTACATGGGGACCAGTGGGGCGACTTCACCTGCTGCGGCTCCCACACCTTTTAGGGGGAGGTGGGGCTAGATACCCCACAGCCTGGCCTGCTGGGAACACGAAGGAACTGGGGAAGGTGGGGAGGACCCAGCACTGGCATCATACCCAGGGCAGGTGGAGCCAAAGCCAGCCCCCAGCTGGCAGGACCTATCATTCAAACATAGCCTGTCTCCAAACCAAGGGCTTTCATTTGACTACTGGGTTTGGTTGATTTTTTTGCACTTAATTTGTATGTTAATTTGGTTTAACGGTTGCATAAAAGCTGTAAAGCTATGGGATTTATACTTAATACAGTGAAAATCACTGAGGTCAACATTGGTATTTTGCAGTAATTGTTTGTTCCTTTGAGGAAGGTCTGCCTGTGAGATCCCATCAGGCTGAGGTTGACCACGTTCCCTAGCGGTGAGGGAGCTGTGAAGTCCTTGGGGCAGCCTCCTGCTAGGGTAGCTGGACAGCAGGGGCGTGGGTGCTGCCCCTAGTCTGCAGGGACCAGGCCCAGGCAGAGCCCCTCCGCCGGGGACCCAGGAATCAGCAGCCCTGTCCCCTCTGCCTCCCCAGAGTCCATGGGAACGAAGCCCCCGGCGTCCCCAAGGTTTCGGGGCATTAATTTAAAACAGCTGATTGCCAGCCAAAGGCCTCATCAAAGATTAAATAAGCATAATTTAACTGAGAGAATGATAATAGATTTAGTTAAGAAGAGAAAAAAAGGAAGATTAAATTAGAATGTATATTTGAGGGAAAATTGGAGTTTAATATAATTACACTTAGAGATGAGACAGATTACAATTACCATGTTTCAGAGGTGGAGCTTTTAATTGGATTATTTAAAATCATGGCTGGAGTAGAAACTAACACAACATTGTAAAGTATTTGTACTCCAGTAAAGATGTGAAAAAATTCCAATCCAATCCAATCAAGGCTGGGTCTTTGCTCTGCAACAGGTCAGTGGAAAGCTCTGCACACCAAGGGCAGGGGCGATTCATCCCACCTGCCTCTTCCCATTGCCCGGAGCAGCTGCACCATCACCTTCTCTCCGCCCCTCGGGGGGTCAGGGCACCTGGGCCCCCCTCCCCAGCTTTCCAAACGCCCCATAGAGGGCAGGGTGGGGTCCTCTATCTCTCAGGCCTCCGGGTCCCGCAGCCCTGCAGGAAGCAAAGCAGTTGGCTGACAAATGTCCTCACCAATTAGATTATCCTCAGAGCTGATCTTATCCCCCGGGCAGCCAAAACCTCCAGTTCTGCCCCAAGTTGGGTTTCCCAGATGGTGCTTTCACGCTGTAGTCCTGAACGGCTCACCTTTCACAAGAGGTGCCTCGTTTGTCTCTGAAGCTGTCGGTGACGGGAAGGGCTCCCACCCTGCGTGACGCCTGCGTTGGTCCATCTGCACGGGACCACGGGGGTGGCTTGGGGCTGGGGGAGCCTCTTCACCTGCATGCTGAGGATCAATCGAGCCAGCACATCTATGGTTCTACCTGTGGACTGTGGACTCCCCCACCCAGGACCTGGGGCTCAATCATTTATGGGCTGAACTCTGTCCCCCAGATTCATATGCTGAAGTCCTAACGGCCAGCATCTCAGAATGTGACCCTGTGTGGAGATGGGCCTTCAGAGAGGTGAGTAAGGTAAAATGAGGTCACACGGGTGGGGCCCTGATCCTACATGACTGGCATCCTTATAAGGAGAGGAGGGCAGGACACAGACACACACAGGCAGGACCATGCGAGGACACAGGGAGAGGCTGGCTCTGCAGGCCTGGAGCAGACTCTCCCTCAGAAGAAACCAGCCCTGAGGACCCCCGGATCTCAGATTACAGCCTCCAGACACTGACAAGCAACGTCTGTTTTTTAAGCTGCCCGGACTCTGGTGCTTTGTTCAGCAGCCACAGGTACCTAACAAAGTTGTCTTTTAATTTTATGAAATATAAAGCTTTCAAAAATGCACAGGCTCTTCACAAAAGAAGATATACAAATGGCCAGTAAACCTGTGAAAAGATGCTTAGCATCTTCAGTCACTAGAAGTTTGCCAGTCAAACCCCAAGAAAGAAGCTTCAGATGCCAATTTCAGTGGCAAAAATAAAAAAAGGACCATTCCAAATGATGGCAAAGCCATGGAATGACCAGATCCCTCGCCCACCGCCGGAGGAGAGGGGAGTTGGGCGGCCACTTCCCATGAGGGTGGACATGCACCCTCACCCCCAGGACCAGTCGTTCCACGTGCAGGATGCACCAGGAGTAACAGCAGCGCGAGCCCCTCTAAGCCCCGTACAAAAGTGTCCCAGGCGGCTTCACTCATCTCAGGAGACGCTTCAAAGAGCGAGGAGGGGATTGTGGTGTATTCCCGTGTTGGGCCCCTTCCCTGCGTGCTGACGGCGGGGAGTGGGGGGAACGCAGCACATCTCTGGGCTAGTGGCGGGTGTATGGGTGCGAGTGAGCACTTGTCAGAAGCCACCTAGCTGTCCCCTTGCGAGGCTGCACTTGACGGCTGGTGAGTGGAGTGAAATGCCCCGGACGCGCGAGCACAGCTGAGACCCTGAGCTCTGTGACCCCCAGGCCACGACGTCTGCCCATGCCCTCCCCGTGCCTCACCTCGAGCCTGCTCTCGTGACCCACGGACACACGGTGCCTGCTCCCACACCAGGCCCACTCACCCACACGTGGGCCTAAATCCTCAGGGAAAAGAGCAGATTCTGCGGGATCCCACGCCCTCCCACCCCTCAGCCTCTCGCTGAGGTTCAGGCAAGAAGGCTGCGCTGTGAAGGGGGTATCTCCTGCGGGCACATTCGCCTTCCGAGGACAAGAAGATGGTCGGAGAACCCGTCCCGCCCGAGCGAGGGCCCAGCTGGGGCTGCACCCCAAGCTCCCTCCTGGTGACAGCATCACTTGGTCCTCCTGGGCGTGGGAAATGGTTCCATTAGGAAGATCACCAGCACCCTGGAGGATCAGTCACAAGCCGGGCCATCATCCTGTGTGGACTTCCAGGTAGGAATTCCCATTTTTCCCCTTTCAGGGACACGTCCTGTGTCTGGACAGCTCCTCTCTGCCCACACGTCCACAGAACCTCTCAGGGGGACTGCTCTGCTCCCAGCCCCGACCGGCCGTCCCCGTGACGGGAGAGCCGTGCCGTGGGAATCCTCCTGTGACCGCAAGTAGCACTGAGACCATTCCAGAAACTTCTTCCATTTCTCAGACAGGGACCGGGCAGAGTGGGGCAGTGAGGAGCTTGCGTAACAAACCAAAGGACGGTGCAAATCCAAGTCCCCTTCCCTCTCCTCTCCTTGCCTAAGGCCCCCGTCCAGGCCACTCCTGACCCCAGGGACAGGAGCCGTCCCCACCTATCCCTGGACAGTGGGCTCCCATTCCCCGCCTGCCCTCGGAATTATCCAAACAGGCCACCACATCCTCCTGTGGGGACCAGTGGCATCCACCCTCTGTGGGGCCCTGCGTGTGGGCAGCGTCCTCCCCCTCAGGCTGTGAGTGTGTGTGACTAATAACCAGCTGCCCTCCTCGTCCGCCCAGTGTCCAGCGAGGGGTTCAGCCACCCCTCCCCCTGGGGTGGTCCCTCTCTCACTCAGCAATGCTTTGGGGAGGAAGAGATCCGAACAAGAGTCCTTATGCCGTGGAGATGGGGTGCTGTGAGGCTCCACTGGCCGGCCTTATCCGCCAACACCAGGGCAACAGGTTCACCCACCAGAAATCAGCGGGAGCTGAGGCTGGAGGCCGCCCTCCATCATCCCTGCTGCGACATGCCGGGAAGTCGGGGGCATCATCAGAAAAACTAACTTTTCCAGGTGCATAAAGGTCCTTTGCCTGAGCACAGTATCCGATCTCTCACAGCTGTCTATTTCATTCTGCCTCTCCCGGGCACGTGTAAAGTGTTTAGGGGCTGTGCTGTGGATTCAGCTCTGGGCATGGGTTTTGTTTGGCTCATTGGCATAGGGTTTCTGAGCTCAGTTGAAGTCCCTGTCTCTGGGGAGCTCCAGGAGGCTCCAGGCCCACGTGTCAGGGAACTGTCTGTCTTCAAGGGAAATTTTCAAATGTAATTTTCTTCTCACGATTTTATTCCCGAGACTTGCTTGGCTTGTTAATCAGTTGGCTCAAAAGGAACAACCGTAAATAACAATGTGGTCATCGTGTCCTAGAAAACCGTGCCAGCCCGGAAGGGTAGATTCTACAACCCCAGACATCGGGGTAAAAAGAGAAAGAAATCCACACAGTGCATCTGGGAGTTGACATCATTCAGAAATAGCTCTAGTTCCTACCGACAAATACAGGAAAGCAAAGGGGAGCAGCAACAGACATCGGAAAGGTCGGAACACTCCATCTGAACGGTGACGCACACCAGGTGAGAGTTAACCCACATACAACTAACTTCCTCTGAACCTGACCCAGAGGATGCTTGTGGCTCCCAAACGTCCAGGGGCACCAACCCGCTCCTCATCCCATCCACAGCCGAGGATGGACTGCTCACGTCTCTGCATCCTGTTACGGCCCGGGAGCGGCCACCTCCTTCCCCTGCGGGGACCAGCTCCAGCGTCTTAGCTGCCCACCTGTCCACGTTTGTCTGCTCCCTCGCCACCAGCCTTAGTCCAGTCTCAACAGCCATGTTACCTGTGACTTTTATTTTCTGTATTTTGTGATGCTTTGCCATCTTGGGGGCCTTGATGGTAAGGGAGAGGCTGCGCCTCCCAGGGCCTCCGCATCCCTAGAGATAGGGGCGGTGACTCCGCATGGGTGTGCCTTCCCTGGGCTGATAGCCAACCCGGAGCCCACCTCCTTCCTCCGACCCCCGCATACCCAGCCAACATTCCCTGCACAAATTCACCCCAGAGGCAGACACAGGACAAGAGACACCTCCCCACAGCCTGGGTCCTGCCCATCCAGTCCTGCACTTGCTCACGTATGCCCACCCCACCTCATCCGCTCCTTCCTGCAGTGAAGGCTTTGGGCTGGCACCCCCCTCGCTCCCTCCCCTCCTGACCGGCGGTGCTTCTCCACGTGGCTGTAAGCGACGTGGTGTTTTGGTCCTGCCCCTCTTGGGATCCGTGAGCACTGAACTCTTCTTTCAAGGCAGTTTTCCTTGTGTCTGTCACCGAACCACGCCGATTAAAACAAATCCTGGGTACAAATCTTGAAACATCAGGGCATCCTGAGGGTTCTGATGGGACAAAGCAGAGTGTGTCCCTCTGCTGCGATCTCATTTAATGATGTGACACCTGGTCAGCGGCTGCACCACGGGAGGCCTGTCCAGAGTCCCAGGGGGCAGCTGCAGGAGGTGCTGGCACCCAGGATGCGACCTGAGGGCCCGTCTGCAGGAGAGCAGCTTATTATCTGAGTTCCTGGTTGGTTGTGTTCCATCTCCCTTAAAAGTGCCCCAAAGCCAACCAGCCAAGGCAGGGTCGGTCCTCCAGGGCTACACAACTCCCCTGGCTGTTTTCATGCGGGGCAGCTTGCCACCTCACATGTGCCAGTGACTGCTGGTCCAGGCTGTGCTGTAGGGCAGCCATGGCTGGACCTGCTTTGCTCAAGGCTGGACCTCACCTACAACTTCCTGGGAGCCAAGGGGCCTCCAACGGCAAGGGCTTCAGGCCCTTTGGGTTGTTATTGTTCTGAAGGCCTCTCAGTTGCGACCACCCTTCAGGCCCAACACCATCCCCAGGTGTTCAGGTGGTGACACAAGCCCCCCTCCAGGTGCCAACCACTGCACTGCTGCATGACCAGACTTTCAAAACACAGGGATTTGAAATTATATTGTTAACATAAAGCTCAGCCTCATAACAGCTGGGTTGGTGATGACATTCGTTTTGCTCATGACTCTGAGGTCCGGCTGTGACGTCTTGTCTCTGCTCTTGGTAACGTCTGCCCAGGTGGCTCACAGGGCAGGAACTGGTCACCGAGGCCTGGCTCACTCAGGTCTGGAGGGGGTGCTGGGCATCCTCACCATGTGACCCGGGACCCTAAGTAAGGCCCATGGGACAGAAGGTGTCAGAATGTCACCAACTGCCTCAGAAGCAACCCGCGCTGTTTCCGCTGCATTCTGTTCATTGAGGCCATCACAAAATCTCTTGTCCGCAGGCACAAGGGGAGCGCAAAGAAGCATATCTTCCTGATGGGTGGCCGTGAGGTTCTGCAAGCACGTGGTACCATGAATTTTGCCATGGAGATTTTACAAACATTCAACCAAGTGCAGTAAGTGTTCAATGTTAATTTCTCCACAAGTGAAAGGACTGGGCCAGCTTACTGGCTCGTAAGCAGTTTTCTCCCAGACTGACCCCCTCCTTGAAACCCCACCGTGGGGAATAGATCATGTGAGGCGGGGGAGGTTTCATCTACAAGGGACAGCGGAGGTCTGGGTGCCCAGGTCTTGCGGGTGGTGTCACACACTCTGGGACCATGAGGAACCAAGGCAGCTCACAGAGCCAAAAGGTTGGGAGGAGGTGAAATGGACCGTAACATGCAAGTGGGGGATGCCAGGTGGGTTCTGAGTTTGGATGCTGATAAGTGAGGAAGTAAAGATCAGCAGCCCTGGATGACCAGAGTCTCGTTGAAAGAAGGAAACATTTCAAAGATCTAGAGCAGGACATCCATGACTCACATCAAGATTAATCCATGTGACATTTTGCCACCTTTGCTTCAGGCATCTCTTCTGAAAGAAAGAAGACATCATGGATTGAGCCGCTGCCTGCTCTGGCCCATCTCCCCTCCTTCACTCCCCAGACAGACCACCCACATGAGCTGTCTCAGCTTCTGATTCTTTACCCTGTGCCTGGATGGAGCTTGTACAGAATTCCCTCTGTCTCACCTTCCTTACAATGACTCTGTCTATTCCTACTTGTTACTCTTATCACATGGATTTTGGAATAAGATTGTCAAGTTCCAGGAAAAGCACTGTGGGGATTATGTTCCGATTTTATAGCTTGAGAATATAGAGATTTCGAATCTGCAAACGGTGTTTTTGTCTCCATGTCTTCAGACTTTCTTTTCTGTCTGTCATAGATTTTATTATTTCCATAGAAATTGCGAACATTTTGGAGGTAGGTTTATTCCTGGACCTGGGTCATTTATTGATACTGTAAACATTGTAATATCAATATTCTATACCATGCAAGAGAGACAAGAGGTAGCATATTATATGATCCTTCATGAGCTTGTGTTTCAATGCACTATGATAATGAACTTTATTTTGCCCTAAAGATCTTATTCTGTGTGTGTCTTTATATTTTGAAGTAGTTTAAGTGAAAGATAACTATGATCCTAAAAAAATTGAAAAAGCATAAAGAAAATAGTTCAGAAGCAAAGAGGTACTTTTCTTTTTTTTTTTGCAGTACGCAGGCCTCTCACTGTTGTGGCCTCTCCCGTGGCGGAGCACAGGCTCTGGTCGCGCAGGCTCAGAGGCCACGGCTCACGGGCCCAGCCGCTCCGCGGCATGTGGGATCTTCCCGGACTGGGGCACGAACCCGTGTCGCCTGTATCGGCAGGCAGACTCCCAACC
This sequence comes from Platanista minor, assembly GCA_004363435.1. Taxonomy (NCBI): domain Eukaryota; kingdom Metazoa; phylum Chordata; class Mammalia; order Artiodactyla; family Platanistidae; genus Platanista; species Platanista minor. The sequence continues at coordinate 18,163 of RJWK010005917.1, forward strand.
ACTGCGCCACCAGGGAAGCCCACAAAGAGGTACTTTTCAAAGAATGAGTCCCCTATGATATTCTTCCACCAAACACCACCCACCATCATCTCTTCTTACTTTGGTGAAGATATTGCAAATATGTCATTTTTTTCCTCTTACAGTTTCTAATTTATTAGTAGCAATGTAGAGGAATTTTTTTTTATTATTTGTGCACTGATTTTGTATCCAGCAACTGTTTTGGATTCGTTTTAGTTCTAATAGTTTTCTGTAGATTCCCTAGGCTTTTCTATTATTCGTTACCTGCAAACATGGTGAATTCAATGTTTTCTTTTCAAGTCATAACATTTATATTTATTTTTCTTGTCTTATTACTGTAGCTAGGATCTCCCTCCCCTCCACTGCAATGTTAAATTCAAGAACTCACAGCAAGCCGCTTTATGTTGTTCTTAACATAAATGGAAGTGCTTCTTTAGTCTCATCTTTAAGTGTGATACTTATACTATGTTTTTGATTGCTCCCAAATTTGCTAAGTTATCATGTGTGAATGTTGAATTTTGTCACATACTTTACCTGCATGTATTGAGAAAAGCGAATGATTTGTCTGTTCTGATCTTTATTTTCTGATTCTGAGCTAAACGTATTTATTTATTAATCTAAAGTCATTTACAGTATTCTCTTTGAGTTTTAAATACGTCTAGTCTTTTTAAGTTATAGTCACTGTTTCTTAACATACGTTAACTCTTTTCTTATCAGTCATATTAAGAAGGTTTTCTTTCTTGAATTAAAAAAATGCATTTGTAGAACCTCATTATTTTTTCTTTATAAGGTGTTGTATTGATTCATGCTCTTGTCTTTACTATTTCTTTTCACTTTCTTTAGATTTATGTTCGTTTTACTGTATCTTAGAGTTGAACATTTATTTGTTTTCATCAATAAATCCATGTAAGGCTGTGGATTCCCCCTTAAGAATCGTTTAGCTGGAACCATATGTGCTGATATGGTGAAAACCCCTTGTCTCAGTTACAATGATACTGCCTTTCCATCGCATTTGTATCATTTAGAAGAATATTTTTAAGTTTCCGAAATTATGTTTTTCTATACTTAAGTTTTAGTTATTGCATTGTAAGCAGAGAAAATTATGTCAGTTAAAATATTAAGATCTCACTAGTATTTATTAGTGTTAATTTTATAAATGTTTCATACACACTCTGAGTGTATAATTATATATACATACATATACATATATATGTATAAATACATTTCTGTGGATATGGCTATATATATATATAGTCAAGTGTGTTAATTTTGTCATCCAGATCTTCGGAGGCACAATTATCTTTTATTTATCCTAAAAAATTCATGTATGTTAAACTCACCTTTTATCGTAATGGGTATACCTATTTCTTCTTATGATTCTTTTAGATTTTTATATATATTTTGAAGCTTTTATTAAATGAATATGAGTTTACAGTACTTATATCCTCTTTTATTTTACACCATTTTTTGTTACCTAATATACCTCCTTAACCCTGTTACTATATACCCTAAATTTGGATTTGTCTAATGTTAATATTACTATGTTAATATTTATATGGCACATCTTTTCAATCTCTCATTTTAAACTTTTTCTCATGCTTCTTATAAAGTTTTGAAAGCATTCAATCATGGAATGTTTATCTCTTCATAGTTGAGTTTAATTTGATTGTATTCATGGTGATTACTGATGAGTTTGTGCTTCTTTTGTATTTTCTGATGACTATTCTTTATATTTCCTTGATTTTTAAAATTCTACCCTGTTTTCCTTCTGCATTCACTTTTGTGACGGTTCTTTTAAAAGAACATTGTTTTTCGAAGGTTCTTTTAATGAAGTTACTAGGTAGTAAATTCTTTAGTCCTGAAAGACCAGCACTGACCTTATTTTGCCTCATACGAAAATTACGACTTGGGTGGGTATAAACCTTAGGCCGACCGGTACTTCCTCCGACTCTTTGAGGACATTGCCCACTCTCCCGTCTTCTGTGACTTGTGAAAAGAGCCTCTGCACCAGGCTCTCTTCTGTCCCCTAAAGTACCGCCTGCCTTTTTCCCTCTAGCAGTTATTAAGGTTGTCCTTTCACCTCGATGTTCTGTAGTTTCACCTTCATGTGTGCAGGGGGCGTCTATTTTATTTGTCCTCAGAGCATACTTTCAATCTGAGGGTTCACTTCTGTCTTCAATTTTGTAAATTGCTCAGTCATTCACTCTGCAAATTCTACCTCTCCATTATTGTCTCCTTTATAGTCTCCAAAATGTCTCCTCAGAAGAATATTGGACTCTGCAAATTTGGCCTTCATGCATCTTAACTCATTTTGTCTCATAATTCAGACTCTTTTCTATGCGCAATGCCATGTCGGAGGAAAGCGCTGACTCTCTCCCTTCCTTCACCATTTTACTCCTAGGGCCATGTCTGGCCTGCAGGTTCCCCCACGTCAATGTCTATGTTCCTTTTCTAATATTTTGAATTTCTAATACATTTCCAAATGCAACTTTTTTATAAGATACCATTTTGGTTTTCATTCTTTTAAATAAAAGCTTTACATTCATTAACCTCTTTGAACATCTTCAATATAGTTATTTAAAATGTTTGAATGACAGATCTAAAAACAACTTTCAGCTAAAATCTTTTAATGTGTTGATGATTTTGATTTTTTTTTTTTTTTTTTTGTCTGTTTACTCTCTTTCTCAATGTTAGTTTTCTTTAGGTATTTTGGAATTTTAGGGTGAAAACACATTTGGAGTGGAAAGTGTTGTTTTGTTTTGTTTCCCTCTCTGTCCTCTTCTTTCTTTCTGTGCTACCACCCCACCCTCTGAGCCCCTGATGCAGATCCAGGTCTCCTAAGGAAGAGCAAGATTCCTGCCCTTGGGAGCTGGGATGAGACGGCCAGTGGCTGGACTCCACAGCTGGTCCAGGAGGTGTTGGTAGCAGATGTTGAGTTTTCCATGGTCAGGGGATCCTAGTCTCTCACCCATATTCCATGGAGCACTGCCAGTGCTAAAAATCTCATCTACCCAGAACAGTTAGCAATCTAGAAAATCCCATTCCCAGAGGGCTGCTAAGAGATGATGCCCTAACGCAGGGGTCAACAAAATTTTACAGTAAAGGGCCAGATAGTAAATATTTCCTGCTTTGCAGTCCATGGGTGTCTCTGTGGCCACTGCTCAGCTCCCACAAGCGCGTGTGTCCGCGATCCAGGGAATCTCACTGACAAAACAGCAGGGGCTGACTTCGGCCAAGAGACACAGTCTGCCGATGCCTGTCCACACACATGGGACTATGAACGCCAACTTGAACTTGAGTAGGGATTCACAGATAGCTTTGTATGTAGACTGTGTGCATATGAGAAAAGAGTTCAACATCATTTCTTAGCAACACCTGAAATGTCTCAAAAACAGAGACTTCTGTTTGGTTACTTTTATACAAAGTCAAGTCGAAATAAGAGAGTAAAAACCCCAGAGCAAACGTTTATATTTGTTTTATTTCTGTCTATTAAATACTTTGTATTCCAATGGGCCCGTCAAAATTACTTTTGGAAGGATTTTGCGGGAAATCTGTAATGCAGTGGGTTCATCAGAATCCCAATTAGGGGTGTAGTAAGCAGCATTTTTAACTAAATTTTTATATTGAGATCGTTGTGGATAGATATACAATTATAAGCAATAATACCAGGGAGAGACCCCATGTAACCTTTACCCATTTCCCCCAAACTGTAATATAATATCACATCCAGGACATTAATATTGCTACAATCCACTGATCATCTTATTCAGACTCCCCCAGATTTACCTGTACTTGTGTGCATGTGTGCATGGTGTGTGTGTGTGTGTGTGTGTGTGTGTGTGTGTGTGTGTGTGTGTGCCTGTGTGTTTATTTAGTTCTGTGTCAATACTTTGCTTTTCACTGAGAAAGTTCTGGAATGATGTCCAGTAATCCAAAGACAAGGCTCTGAGGGAAGCCTGTCTGTAGCAGGAGGGTTCCCTGCTTTTATCTGCGTGGATATCACCAGGACACAATTATAAAAAACAAACTCACTTAACCTGGGCTAATGACAGCAGGAGAATTGCTCCCGTGCTGTATTAATGGAAGTCAAATGGTGGTGAGCACCATGGTAATTATGCCGAGGTTAAAAGCTTTCCAAGCAAGCCTTTCAATAACTGACTTTCTCAAAGACCTCCGGGACCTAAACAAACTCTCGATATTTATTCAGCCTGAAATTCTGACTCTCATTTAGACGGCTGAATTACTAAGCATGGAGGCCACTGCTCTTCCCCAGCTACAAGCTGCCTTTCATGTATCCCGCAGAGATGCATTAATGTTCTGCAATACCATCCATTATTGGGGATTATTACTTCATCAGTTACTCAGTTGGAAATTCTGAGTCAGTACGGCGAGTCACAGGCAAAGTGTAAGACCCCAGTGAAAACTTCGCAGATTGCTTAAGAAACAGTATCTAGGGAACACTGAGCGAGAAAAATTCCTCATAAAAGAATCAAGAAGCTCGGAGGTCCTGCATGGGTAGGCGTCCTGGTGGCCCTACCCTGTTGTTTCAAAATTTAACCTTCCCACAGAGCCACAGGCCGAGGCTTCCTAGCACGGGGTCTGCGGGGAGGACCCTGGGAGGGGCTTTGGGGCAGCGGGGGAGGAATGGCCGTGGGTGGGGTCGGGGGCAGAGAGAGTCAGGCCCTGCTGACTATGATCGTGATGGCACAGGGGCACGAGAGGCAAGACCTCAGTGCCCCTCCCCTTGAAGCTGGGCGGGCTTGACAAGGGGAAACAGGGGTGATGCCATACCCCACCCCACCCCCGTGTGCAGGGAGCACGTGGACGTGTGACCCCCCCCAAAAAAAACATCTCCCCAGCCACCTCCCCCAGGAATGCAGGCAGGTTTTCCCTAGTTTAGAGAAAGCTCGTTGCAAATGAATATTCACACTCACAGTGGCAAAGGGCCAGTGACAGATTGTGGTTGCTCGTGGTGGCAGAGTCTCATCATCCTCTTAACCCCGTGATTAGTGGGGTGTCTGCAGAGACACAATTAGCGCTTGTTAAACGGTGCCAAGTGATGTCCTGCCTGCGCACACACTCTCCAGGCTTCTGTGCACACAGTCCTGGGATGACCCTCGGCAGGATCTGCTGGTGGCCTTTGTCCAGACCCTGCGCCCTCTCCCAGCACCCGGCAGTCCTGCCCAGCGCCCCTCGTTTCCTGACTTAGAGGGAGAAGCAGCTCTTCGCTAATGTAATGACTGAGTGCAGGGCAGGGGCCTGGGAGGGCTGAGAGCTTGGGTGGGCTATCACCTGAGCCCCCCCCCCCCCGCCCCTTCATGACCCTCTGCAGAGCAGGAGGCATCCTGGGCAGAGCAGACAGTGCCCGATGCTAATTAACCGCTCCAGACACGCAGCCCTGCCGCCAGGTCTCCCAGGCGGGATTCACAGGCTGCTTATGCTCCTTGCTCAGCAGATGCCAAGGGATCGAAGGCCTGGAAGCTGAGCCCCTTACAGACGGGCCGATGGCCGGGGCGTCTGGAGAACTTTCTTCTGTTATTCCTCTCCTCTCACACACTCACACACACAGCACTCCTGACACCGGACTCACGGGGGTTCCTCCCCTCTGTCTGATTCTGAGACACTGGCTGGCCTGTTGTCCTACAACTCAGCTCAGCTCTGACACCACCTACCTGGGGAACGTCAGATCCTGCAGGTGCAGGGCTCATTCCCAGAGGCCTTCGAGCTCACTGGCATGGCCACAGCATTGCTGCAGCCTCTGGTCGGTGAAACGCCCTTGAGAGGGGAAGGCAGGACTAGGGAGCGGGTGGTGGATCTGCCTGCATCTACGCCCCCGCCAGCTAGAGGAGACGGCCTGTGGGCTCACAGAGTCAGCCCCTGCCGTGACCGCGACTGGGTAACTTATCAGCTACAAAGGTGCTCAGGGGACCCTGCAAGGCGAACACCCCCAGTTTACAGTCCCATCGTGACCAGGCCAGTCGGTGGCCTCGTGCATGAGGACGTGTGGGCACCAGGAGGGAGGGAGGGCAGACTGCTCCCTCCTGGTCCCCTACCCCCTGACTCGCGGTGGACATCCCCATTCCTCCCTCCGTGGGCTAGCTCTGTGGTCCTGGCACTGTCCCTGGCTGGTGAAGGACTGGCACTCAGATGGGGAAGGACCGTTGGTGAAGCAGGTGAAGGAAACGCCCTGTGGGGAAGAGCCAGTGCCCCGGGCGCCTGACGACCAGCATCAGGACAATTTCCGAGCATCGGCTTTTGGAAACGTGGCCTGGCCTGAACCCAAGAGATTGTTTTCGTTTGCTTCTATTTTGTTTTGTTTCTGGTCAGTGTCTTTGGGTGGGGAAATAGTAGCTTCTAGAAATTCATGTGCTTGAAGATTAACTGGTGTCCATTCCAGGGGGGTGACCACATACTGAACACAGTGTATAGGGGGATGGCCGTGGGACAAGGCAGGTGAGTCAGGACGACAAAGAGCTCCCGGGACCCCGGCGGGCTCTTCCGATGCTTCCCTGGATGGATGTGGAAGAACCAGACGTCCTGTTGGCTCCAGCTGGATGCTGAGAGGGGGCGGCAACAGAGGCCAGAGCGCAGCAAAGGGGACTCCAGCCGGGGACGGGAGTTTGGAACAGGTGACCATGGGCCCTCCCAACACAGGCCGCTGCAGGTGTCGTGGATGAAGCCCCTTGGAGCTAGCACAAGTGAGTGAGCTCTGGCCTGCAGCCTGACCCTGACCTAAGGCCACACGCAGCTGAGGGCTCAGCCTGACCCACCTGGCAGGTGCAGGAGTCAGTCGGGGAGCAGGAGGGAGGGTCCTGGAGGAGACGGCAGGGCACTTGCGGCCACAGCTGGGCATCTCAGGTCCTCGTGAGGGGCTGGCGCCCAAGTCATCTCTTGTCAAAGGCCTCCTGCATGGGGCAGGCCCACGACTTGGCCCCAGAAGCTTCTGGGAGAGCTAACCTCTTCCCCACCTCAGGGCACTCACTGCGTTTGCTTGGCCACTCTGCCTCAGGCCCCCTCCCTCACCAAGGCCTGGGTTGGCCACCCCGGGGGACCCAGGACGGGGTCCTGCATGGAGGAGAAGACTGGTTCCGGCTGGAAACAGCGGCCGCCCTTTTTTCTCACTCGGCCTCTCCTGGAATCAGGGGTGGGGGAGAGAACCCCTCTAATCCTTGGAATGTTGGGGATGCTCCATTGGGCTGGCTGTGGGTTTCAGATGAGAAAACATATCCCTCTTGCCAGCTGGGTCAGCGAGGACCCCCAGGCTGCAGGAACTGACAGAAAAGTGTCCTGGAAGAATTATCTTTGCTTCCGTATTTCACCGACCTTTTCCTCAGTGCAGAATATTATTATACAGGCTCTTTCTGCCTTCTAATTTTTCTGAGTTTAACAGGTTTGAAATATCTTAACTATGTAGACATGTGTATATCCTCAAAAAGAAAAAAAAACGAAAAACCACCACCCACCCTCAATTCCAAAGCAGCACCACGGGGCTCCTGGTGGACAGACTCTGGTTCCATTCTGCCGTTAAGGCCCCTCCATCCCTTTGTCCCATCCCCATGTCCCATCTCTGTGTTCCCATGTCCTGCCCCGCATATCCCCACGTCCCTGTGTCTGTCCCCCATGTCCCGTCCCGTCGTCCAGGTGCAGACTCAGCAGATTTGCTCCCCTCTCCTCCCTCACGCCTCACATCCACTCCCCCTGCAGCTCTGCTTTGCTCGACCGGCCGTGTGAAGCCCCTCATCCAGTTGCCGCCCCCTGGTCCAGCCCCAGGGGCGCCACCCAGCCTGTCTCCCACTGTACCCCAAACCCCTCATCCCCCCACCCCGTCTTACCCACGGCTCCTCTGCGGTCCTCCCAGGCTCTGCTCACCCTGGACCTCCCGGCATCTCCCCCCCGCATCCCGGCTCTGCAGTGTGTCATCTCATCAGACAGGCCCCAGCCCTCCTTCTAGAAGAGCCCCCTCCTCTGGTCCTCCCTGCTCCCACTCTGTTTTTCTCCGCAGAGCAGATGTTGCTACTGGACATCCGATTCCATGGCCCTTCCCCGCTGGGGGTCCAGCTCCGTCAAGTGGGGTCTTGGCCGCCTTTTTCCTGCCTCAGCCCCGGCGCCAGGAAGGGTGTGGGAACAGAGTGAGCACTTAGGAAACGTCAGGGGTGCGTCTTCGGTGGTGCAGGTGTGGAAGCCACCCTCCAGGGCACACGTGAGCCTTCTCTGCCCAGTGGGCCCTCCCCAGCCCTCCCCATGCTCTCATTTACAGGGAGGCTCGGGACCTGCCCGCCATTCCAGAGCGAGCTGATTCGACTCGGCCAGTCCCTGGGGTTTCAGGCTGAACTAGGAAAGGTGAGGGCCACTGTCCCCCAGCCAGGCCGGAGCCTGCCTGCTGCTCTCTCTGCCTGTCAGGCCTGGAGCCTCATCGCCACGGCTTGTCTGAGCTCTCACCTCTCACCCCCAGCATCATCCTAAGGAGGATAAAGCCCAAGTTCTCTGGGCCAGTTGAGCATCATCCCCAGCACCTCCAGGCCGCCTCCCCACCCCCTCCCCGCCCCAGGCCTCTCTTCTGCTTGCAGGCACCTGGCCCTCTCCCGCAGGGTCCCTTTCCTCCCGGACTGCCTGCAGTTTCTCCTCGCCTGAGTCACCCTGTACATCAGAGGATCTGGGTCTGCCAGGATTTCTAGGCAAAAAGATCAGTGTTCTTCACCCGCAAGGCAGCCAGAGCGGTCAGCTGCCCCAGGCCAGGTGCGGGCTAAGCTGTCGCAGGGCGAGAGCTGAAGGCAGGACAGAGACTGGACGCTGAGCAAGGGGGCCGCGGGGTTGGGATGCCCGGAGGGGAGCAGTGCTCCCGGGACTCAAGGGCAATCAGTGACAGGAACAGGCCAGGAGCCGACAGGGGAGCATTTGGGACCAAAGCTGTCCTTCGGGTTTGCAGCCCCAGAGGGTCTGCAGCAAAAGGCCACATTCTATCAAGTGCCTGTAGTGATGATAGGGTAGAACCTGGAAACAGCTTAGCTGCAACTATGTGCCCATCGCGCTGGCTCAGAAACTACGTTACCCAGCACGTAAGATGCAGGACTTGTCACCTTACAGGACTTGTCACCTTAGGGTTGCTGTCAGGGAAGGCCACCACGAGCAAGTTTGAAAGGCAGGCCACAAATTGGGCCAGTTATTTGCAAAATCTAAAATTAATAAGCCGCTAGGAGTGAGAGGAACCAGACAGAGACCCTTTGGAAACAGGGACTAAAGGAGAGGGGCCCCAGAAACACACAGGCCGGCTCATTGGCTGCAGGGAAATGGAGATTCAGGCCCCAGGGGCGTCCACTGTGTCTCAGGAGCCCAGCAGGTGATGTGATCGGTGATGTGGAGCCTTCGGGGACAGGACAGAGGGACACGGGAGGTGGCCTTGTGGCCTGGGAGCCATGTCGCCCCTGCCCCTCCTGCATCACGGGGTGGGCAGCCGGGTACCCGGCAGAGAACTGTCTCCGATGGCTCGATTGTAGGAGGGTCCAGGGCAGACCTCAACGTCAGCGCTGCCAGCAGAGACCATCAGAACAAGCTCTAAACTGCAAGGCAGTTACAGCAAATGCAAAATACACGTGCAGAAGATGACACCTGCTTTAACAAGATCCCTTTAAAAAGTGTGTGAAAATATCAGTTTGGTCGCTCCGGGCCGCGGTGGGAATCGAAGGTAATCAAACAAATGAGTGAACGTGGAGAGAGGCCCCCGCCTAGAGCCTGGGGTTCACATGACACTCGCCTTATGAGACAGAAAAGAACAGCTCCCTTTGGGCGGTGCTAATAAAATCGAATTATCCAATAAAAACAATAACAACACTACATGATATACAAGAAACATTTCAGGAACCTAGCACTGCAGTAAAGTGACCCTTTAATCAATAAAAATGGTTCCGGGGCTTCCCTGGTGTCGCCGTGCTTGAGAGTCCGCCCGCCGATGCAGGGGACGCGGGTTCGAGCCCTGGTCCGGGAAGATCCCACGTGCCACGGAGCGGCTGGGCCCGTGAGCCGTGGCCGCTGAGCCTGCGCGTCCGGAGCCTGTGCTCCGCCGCGGGAGAGGCCACGGCAGGGAGAGGCCCGCGTACCGCAAAGGAAAAAAAAAAGAAAAAAAAAAGTTCCAGTGCAGCAAGCTGGGACTTTGCTGAGAAATTCACACCCACCTTCTCCCTAATCCTGGTACCAATTCTAAGACAAGGCCGCTGCAGCCACAGAGGGAAAAGGAATCGGCCAGGATCATTGGTGTAATAACCGGAAGGGTGCTTGACTTTCCAAGTTACTAAAATCCCAACAAAAATAATCAGGAATGTGTCATCCCAGAAAAGTAAAATATACAGAGTGAAGAGCTTCAGGATAGGTTTGATCCAGCAGCTCAGTCATTTCATAAAGTATGTGATTTCTTTCCCTCTGCCAGCAGCTCCCGGGATGACATGATAGTTCTTCACCTAAACCCAGAGAGAGAGCGAGAGCTTGATCCCCAAACTTGCCACAGCACGGGGGGGGAGCTTACGCAGGTGAGGACCGACTGGCGAGGGCTCTCTCGTGCAGCTGGACTGGTGCAAAGTGCGGAAGGGGCCTGACACTAGGCCCCCAGTGTCCACCACAGTCTGTGATGGAAGCCCAGGCCAGGCCGACTCACAAGTCCTCCTGAGCTTTGCACAAGGCGTCCTGAGTTGCCTCCTTGCTGGTCTCCATCCTCGGTGGGCAGGGCTGCCTTACACTGCCCTCTTCCCCCTGACGCCTGCCAGGCGGGGCTCCCATGCACACATCACAGAGCACATCCCCGGGCCTACAGGAAGAGAGTGAGTGAGGGGGCCCCCTGGTGAGGCGGCAGAGAAGTGACTGAGCGCGGAGGGCCAGGGCTGGGTCGCCTCGAACAGCTAAGAAGACAGAGGGGAGGGTATGGAGGTGCTCCTCATCCCGGGCATCGGCTGTGACTAGAGCAGGTAGGAAGAGGGCCCCTGCAGCCACGCATCCCATCCCTGCCCTGCCAGCCGACAACCAGGGTCCAGCCTGGGGCTGGCCAGCCACTGCCCCTGCTACTGCTCCAGCCGGGTCTGTCTGACAAGGAACCAAAGTGAATGTTAAGTGAACAGGCTGAAGCCGCAGGCCCTCTTGCTTGTTTCAGCGCTGATATCTGCTAATTTCGCACTTGTTTAGTGGCGCTGGCGGAGAGGAGGTTACCTGCTGTTTCAAAGGATGGGAATGACAGTGCCTGCGTGTTCCTACCATCCTCTCCTCCCTGACACGCATGTTAAAGCCTCGTAATTAAAATCCACAGCACAGTCAAGAGGAGTGAACGCCCGGCCCCTCCAGTGGGAAATCTTTGCGCTTCCGACTCCTGCTCTGAGGCAGCTCTTAATAGGCGCTAATAACAGCATTTGTAAGGTGGAGTGTTTTTGTTTTAGAAGCACTGACATCTTTAAGGAGAGGAGAAAGCTCTTCTGGTCCGTGGAGTGTACGAAGTCAAGGCAAGTGCCAGCCTAGGGCCAACCCAGCAAACCACACCTGCAGACGCTTCCTGATGTCAAATTCACTCTGCACAGCACCTTCTAAGCACTTGGGAATGTGGTAGCGAAAACCCCACAAACCCCTGCCCTCGAGGACCCTAAATTCTAGTGGAAAGACAGAAAACAAATCAAGCAAATGTCTGACCAAAGCTACAGTGACTACCCGACGGCAGGAAGTGCTCTCAGGAAGACAAGCAGGGGTGAGGTTGACAACCTCCAACAGGGTGACTGAAAGGGCCAACTGGGACTTGGAGAGGATGGGGAGGGAAGCTGTGGCTCCAAGGTGGAGGTGCCTGGTGGTGTCAGGATGCCCAGAGGCTGGAGGTGGGGGAGTGAGGAAGAGGGGGAGGGGTGGGGAGGGGGAGGACTTTGCGTGCATGTTACATTTTGTCAAATGCAATTACTGCAGCGACTGCTGTGATCATATGATTTTTCTTCTTCAGTCTGTGGATGTGAGGGATTACACTGGTTGATTTTTGATTATTGAACCAGCCTTGCATCACTGGAATAAATCCTGCTTGGTCAGAGTGCAGAACTCTCCTTACGCACAGTTGGATTCAATTTGCTGGTGTTTGTTGCAGACTTTTACATCCAAGTTCATGAGACGTATTGGTCTGTAGCGTTCCTGCTTCTTTGTTTTACACAGTCTTTGTCTGGTTTGGTATCAGGTAATACAGGCTCATTTTTCAATTTAAAAAACTAGATGAGTGTCAAGGCCGTAGTCCAGTGTATCTGAATTTCATCAAGAGACGCAAAGCCAGCTTAATGATGTCTGAATGGGTGTGAAGTGATGAACGCAGGGACCCATCTTCCAACCAGTGGAATCCAAGACAGCAGAAATGATGTCCTCCCCTCCCCCTCCCCTCCCCTCCCCTCCCTCCCCTTTCACGCTCCCCCCTCCCCCTCATCATCACCTTCATCCCTTTGTCATCATCAGCAGCAATATCCGTAATCAGCCTGCATTTTCCCACTGAGTTTGCTGTGTGCAGAGTATGAACCAGAATTTTATTTGTGTGAATAACTGCTTTCCCGTCTGTAAGGCGGCTGCCTGGAATATCTAGTTAACCATCGGAATCCCAGGATTAAAGGTGATTCTGCCCAGGGTGTGCATTACCTGTCTTTTGCAGCAACAAGCCTGCCAGGTAAGGGTGAGAAGCTAGTCACCCCGTCAGCCTCTGAGGAGCAGGCAACCAAACATCCTGCACAGGCCGTTCTCTGTTCCTGGCGGTTGGCTCTTCTTTCACGCCATGAGTGCAGAGCAGACGCGGCCCAGCCATCCAGAGTCACAGCTCCTAGGAGAGACCAGGCAGGGATCTGTTTCTACGGCAGCGAGGGATGGAACCTGCTCCATCGATTGAAGCCTTTGGGAATGAGCCAGCCTCCTGGAGTTGGACGGTTCATTAGTGGCAGGTCGGTTCCTACAATTACCCCCAACAGTGAGCCTTGGAGCTGTGGCTTCTCCCTGGCTTGCTAAGCGCTTCAGCTTCAGAGTCACCCTGTTACTGGGAAATAGGAAACTTTCCTGGAAGGAAAAGTCAAGTCCCACGGTTTGGCCGGGTGTGTCTTTGATGCCATGTCAAGCTGAACAAGGAGACCAAGGCAGGTGCCATGCAGACGGGGTGGACATGCTAGGGCTTAACATTGCTTACGTTTCTTTCCCTTTCACACAAAGAACTGGAGATGGTGCCGCGAACATGCACACGGCACGGGAGATGTTTGATTTCTCATGCGTGCCCCAGGCGGGGGATGCGGGTCCCCTCCATTATGGGAGTTGGGGGGAGGCTCTTTTCCCAGCCACTGTCTGGAGGAAGGTGGGCTGGCAGCTGAGCCCAGCTCCGCCCGGGCCCCACGTTTACCCAGAAAATGAGAGAGTTGAGGGAATCCTGTTCCCCAGAACATAGCTGTTCACAAGCTTTGCCGCACGCCTCTTCTCGGCCGCCGTACCCGCAGGGCTGTCGCTGGCCAACGTGCTTCTTTAAAATGACCTTAAATGGACTCACTTCTCAATGATGCTTCCCTTCAGCAACAATCCCTCTGAAAGGATGGTTGGCGTCCTATTTAGATTTGCATAATGCACATCAAAATCATGCCAACATAAATGTTAAAATACGAACCCCTGTGAAAATAAGCGTGTTCTTGTGTGTCAGCTGTGAACCCGGTGGCCTCCACATGCCGGGCACTGGACCGAGGGGTCTCATTTCCCCTGCTCACAGCCTCGGACAGGCGTTTTTTCCCGTTCTACTGATGAGTTTACTGAAAAGGAAGGCGAGAACCAAGGGGTCTTGAGGGGAGACTGGCACAGCTGACCACACCGGGACCTTGGGGACTGGTCACCCCACAGCAGAGGGTTCGTCCACCCTGGAAATAGGCCCTGGAATCCAGGGTGGCTCGGATGTCTGCACTCAGGACTCTGGAAACAGGAAGCAGAGGTGACAATGACCATGATGCTTCCGAGTCCTCAGCACACTTCCTTCCAGGCCAAGACTGCTGGGATGCCCCACAGTCCCTCCTGACCCATCCTTGTCAGAGCCCTGCAGAAGCTGACCAGCCCGGGCTGGGGGCCAGGCAACATGCACGCTGTCCCTGCTCTGTACCCTGCCACCCTCAGTGGGAAGGACCATCTCCTGTCTTATTTTAAATGACCGTGAGAAGTTTACCATCCGCTCCCAAACACGAGCTTAAGGTAAAGCTTCCTTGCAAATCAGGAAGGGCCTCTCTGTTTGGGCCCCTCTCCCCAAAGCCACTCTCCCCTGGGAGCCTGTCTGTGCCCCGGGTTTCTTGGTGTCACCTCTGCGGTTGCCTGATGCCAGAGAGTCCCCACACTGGACCCACAGAGTTGGGGACTCATGGGCAGGTCCAGGCGTGGCATGTGACCCAGCATCCTGCGAACGCAAGAACTGCCCTGGGCCTCCTCCATGGTCCCCTTCCGCCTAGCCCCCGTCCCATAATCAGTGTCCAGCCTGCCAACCCCTATAGCGGTGCTTCCTCGGGGACACGCCGCTAGAAGGGGACAAAGAGGAGGCCCCCGAGCCAAAGGTTCCAGGGACACAGCACACACGGCGACCTGGTCGACAATTATAACGTGTCCTCACAGGCGCCTTGATCTCCTAATCAATTCTTCTGTGCTTCCCTGACAGCTTTCTCTGCTTTTCATAATACAATTTAATTTTTATGTACAGATTTTTCTGAAGGGCATAAATGCATTTTCACTTGATGCCCCAGTAATTCAGTTTTAAACCAAAGCATAAAAACTCAATAAACAGCAAAGAGCTAACTGCACGTGCCAGACCCGTGACCTTTCACTGCTATTTTTAAATAAGTAAGAAAGTGGGTAAAAGCCACATATGAAGTCGATGGCAGATTTTTCCATCGTCTGTTAGAAAATCAGCCAGAATTGACAATAATTTGATAGTTCATGCTTGAGAGAGCTCCCAATTGGGAATGTGAGGCCCGGAGATTGACTCTCTGGATGGTCGCTGGGAGAGCGGGTGGCGGGCAGGCTCTCCTGACCTTGAAACCGTTCCCCGCGCCCAGACGCCGTAATCAATGCAGACTCTGCACCCAGAGGCCCCCCATGAGCGAAGGGGAAAGTGAAGGCTCACAGAGACGCCACGCAAGAGGATTTTTCAATCGGCTTCTCAAATGCCTGCTAAGTGGCAGGGAGCGGGCCCGGGGCTCCATGCATAGTGCATGAGCAGAGTGACAAGGACCATTCCCGCCGGGATTTGAGCTGAACCCGTCTCCTTCACGGCCCCGATGGAAGACTGCTTGTGGGTGATTTGAGCTGGAACTTCGTTAGTCCCCACATGGAGGACCGGCACCTTCCATGAGGACCAAACTCGGAGACGGCCGCCCAGTCCCCTCGGCGTCCGACTCGAGCTTTTCCCCGCGTCCAGTGGCGTGATGCTGGCCCCTTGCAGTGACCATTAGGAAGTGCTCCCCACACGGAGCGAAAGGACCCTCCCTGCCGTGTGGGAACCTGGTGTCCTGCCCAAACATCCCCTCTGGCTTGGGAAGTGTTTCAGGGACACCGTCTTCAGGTAAACCCATTTCTTCTGACACTGTGATTATTGTAACATGGACTTGTTGCTAAATTTACAGCAGTGAGCAAAATCTCCATTCCCTCCTCCATTTTCACCCAGTCTAGTTTCCTTTAATCCCGTCAACCTCTTTTTTATTTTTTATAAATTTATTTATTATTTATTTATTTATTTTTGGCTGTATTGGGTCTTTGTTGCTGCATGGGCTTTCTCTAGTTTCAGAGAGTGGGGGCTACTCTTTGTAGCAGCGCACGGGCTTCTCATTGTGGTGGCTTCTCTTTGTTGCGGAGCATGGGCTCTAGGTGGGCAGGCTTCAGTAGTTGCAGTGCATGGGCTTCAGTAGTTGTGGCTTGTGGCCTCTAGAGCACAGGCTCAGTAGTTGCTTACTTTCAGGAGAGCCATGGGGCTGTGGGAAATAGAGACTCCACTCTTAGAGGGCACACACAACTCTCACACATTCCCAGACCCAGGGCAGAAGAAATAATTTGATGGGAGCCTGGGCCAGACCCACCAGCTGGTCTTGGAGGGTCTGCTAGAGAAGGGGGGAGGGGCAGCAGCGGTGGCTGCAGCTCACCCTGGGGACATAGACACTGGCAGTATCCATGCTTGGGAGCTCCTTCTACTGCGTGGACACTGGTGCTGGAGTATAATATATAAAACATTTGAATCACTATGTTGTACACCTGAAAGTAATATAATATTGTAAATCAACTCTACCTCAATTAAAAAAAAGAAAGAAACAGAAGCCGCCACGCTGTTTTCCAGAGTGGCTGTACCGTCCTAAATTAATGCCAGCAATGCTTGCGTGATCCAGATTCTCAGCATCCTTACAGCCCTTTAAAAGTTTTCAGCCATTCTGATAGACCCAGTATCTCACTGTGGTTTAAATTTTCATTTCTCTTATGGTTAATGATGTCGAAAATCTTTTCATGTGCTTACTTGGCATCTGTACATCCTCTCTGGTGAAATGTCACTTAATGTCTTTGCCCATGTTCTAATTTGATAGGTTTGTTTGTTTACTGTTGAGTTTTGAGAGTTCATTTATATTCTAGATACTGGTACTTTGTTGGGTATGTGATTTACAAATATTTTCTCCCAGCCTGTAACTGACGGTTTCATCCTCTTAACAGGGTGTTTTGAACTGTGAAATTTTAAATCTTGACGACGTCCAATTTGCCAATTTTTTTAGAACTTGCTGCCTAGGAACCTAGCCCTAGTTTCCAAAGATTTTTCTCCTCTTTTTTCCTAAAAGTTTTATAGTTTTACATTTTACATGAAAATCCATGATGAATTTTGGGTTAATCTTGTACAAAGTCTGTGGTTTCTGTCAAGTTCCTTTTTGGAGTTTAGTCATTCATTCATCGTTTCAGCACCACTTGTTAAAAAGATGAACTTTCCTCTCGAACTGTTTTTGCACCTTTTTTTTTTTTTTTTTTTTTTTGCAGTACGCAGGCCTCTCACTGCTGCGGCCTCTCCCGTTGTGGAGCACAGGCTCCGGACGCGCAGGCTCAGCGGCCATGGCTCACGGGCCCAGCCGCTCCGCGGCACGTGGGATCTTCGCGGACCGGGGCACGAACCCACGTCCCCGGCATCGGCAGGTGGACTCTCAACCACTGCGCCACCAGGGAAGCCCGCTTTTTGCACCTTTGTCAAAAATAAGTTGGGCGTATTTTTGTGGGTCTGTTCCCAGGTTCTCTGTTCTGTCCCATTATCAGTGTGTCAGTCCCTCTGCGGCTACCACACTGTCTCATGACTATGGCTACAGCCTTGAAATTGGGTAGCTTGATCCTTCCCACTTCCTTCTTTTTCAAAACTACTTTTAGCTATTTCAGTTGTTTCTTTGTTTTTCTTATGCATTTTAAAATAATCTTGTCTACATCTATAAAAAAATCTTGCTGGGATTTTGGTAAGAATCATGTTAGTTCTGTACATCAATTTGGGGAGAACTGACATCTTTCACTGCTGATTTTTCCAGTCCATGGAGCTAATAAATAAATGTCTCTCCATTTATTCAGATCTGCTTTGATTTCTTTCATCACTATTTTGTACTTTTCAGCATACAAGTCCTGTACATTTTTGTTAGATTTACACCTAAGTGTTTCATTTACTGAGTGGTTTTGTATTTTTTATTTTGGAGTCCACATGTTCATTACTCTATATAGAAATACTGCTGAATGTTGTACGTTTATCTTATATCCTGCAACTTTACTGAACCATCTTATTTGTTTTAGTTCTAGGAGGTTTGTTCATTTTGGTTCTTTTATTGCCTCTTTTTTTTTGTGTGTGTATATGCCTGGAGATTTTCTACCTAGACAATTTCATTATCGGCAGATAGGAACAGTATTACTCTTTCTTCCTCAATTGTATGCCTTTTAGTTCTTTTTCAAGGACCTTTAAAAAAGAGTAAAATAATCCTAAAGTAAGCAGAAAGAAGAAAAGAACAGAGATAAAAGAAGAAATCAGTGAGACTGAAAACAGAAAAACAATACAGAAAATCAATGAAGCAGAGGACTATTATTTACAAAGCACAGCATCTTTGTAGGAGCCCCAGGAAGACTGATAATAAGAAAAGAAAAAAGACACAAATCACCAGTAGCAACAAGGGGAATGAGGGCTGTCAATACACCCCCTGCAGACACAAAATAATAAAAATAAAAGAATATGACAAACAATTCTACACACACAAATCTGACAGCTTAGGTCTGATGGGCCATTCCTCAAAAATCACGAGCTACCAGCACTGCTCAACAATGAAAGAGATAATACGAATAACTTTATAACTATTAAGGAAATTTAGTTCATAATTTTAAAACTCCCAAAATGAAGTCCCCAGGCTCAGATGATTGCAATGAAGAATTCTACCCATCTTTCAAAGGAGAATTAACACCAGTTCTACATAATCTCCAGAAAAAGAAAGAGGAAACAGCACCCCCAAACGCATGAAGCTGGTATTCTCCTGGTACCAAAACCACCAGAAGACAGTCCACAAAAAAGACTATACCCCAGCATCCCTCATCAGCCCAGATGAAGGCATCCTTATTAGAATAGGAGCAAATAGAATTCAGTAATATATAGAATCACACACCACGACCAAGGGGGACTGATTTTCAAACACTGAAGCAGCCTTGCGAGGCTGCCCTCTCCTGGTCTTTGGGGTGGGGAGGGTGAGCTTTTGTTAGGACGTCTTAACCCCACAGGTGGCCTTCCAGGGCCACCCATTCTTCAGCCCCAGTTCTGGGGTACACAAGACAAAAAGAAACCCCCAGGAAACCCCCGTCACGTCCTTCCCTGGCTCCTGACACAACTCACTGACCGGACATTTTCTCTCTGTCCTTCAGAGTCTCCTTCTGTTTGTTTTATATACGACGTCCAGTGCCTTTAGTTGGACTTTGCAGGGGGATGGGGAAAAGTACTCCATCTTCCTCTAAATGACAATTTTAAACGACGGATGAAATGTGATGCTTAGCTAACCCAGCTCTTAGTGGTTTGCAATGGAGATGTGGAAGAAAAATATTGCCGTCGTTATCAGTAAACCAAGGATGTCGCAGCCATCAAGCCACCACTTTATAGCCGCCCTGACGGTGAGCCCCGAGGGAACTCAGGATGGAAACAGGATACCCCCCATCTAGCAGTCATCTGCTGCAGCACCCCCAGCAGTGCACCCTGAGGAGACTCGGGATGAGAAAGCACAGGATGCTGGCCCCATGTAGCTAAGGTGCAAATCAAAGGAATGATTTCAGTAAGCCCAGACTCTTGCATCTTCCCATGCATAGAAAAGCCCTAAATTCCTTAACTTGAGAAGTCTGGTTTTCTTTAATGAACAGTAATCTTCTGATGTTCTGACTACCGGGTCTTTGTTGCAAAAACACCTCTAGATCCTCGCCTCTGCAGAGCAATCTCTGAGCTAACTGAGAGGCTGTGTCCCTGGCTTGAGTCCTCAGTTTTGTCCGTCAAATAAAGCATAACTCTTGACTTTAAGTTGTGTACTTCTTTCAGTCAACAGAGGTAAAGTTGCTGTCTCTCCCCCAGGATGCCTGCCCACTCCCCGGGAATTCCTTCACCCCTGTCCCACAGGATGGGTACGCTGTCAGGACATGTGCGTCCCCCGCAGGACGTACGCCAAGTGAAGACCTACACATCCCCTATAATCGTGTGCACGGCGAGGGCGTGAGTCCCCCCTACAGGACGTGTGCCTGGTGGGCACGAGCTGGCTCCAGCCCTCCAGGGTTGTCTGGGGAGATGCTCTGGAAAAGGCCAGAGAAAAGAGCTGCTGGGAGCCCTTTGTCTCCATCCCGGTCACCCACAGGGGTGCAGCCGGTCACCTGTCCCCTGCCTCTCCTCTTCCTGATGATGAGCCCTCCTCACATCTACAGGCTCCTGGACTCACCCTTTCATGAAGTGCTTATTCAAGTCATTTGCCTGTTTTTCCATGAGGTTTGTGCCATTCACTGATTCGTAACTAAAAAGTACTGATTTTGTATGAGAGGGCTTTGTGGGACACTCATAGTGGGTCTATTTGTGGGTCTATGGCGAGTGTCTTCTCCACTCTGGGGTGTCCTTGGCTGCACGCAAGATTATCCTCTTCACGTAGTCAGAACTCCTTTCCTATACAGTTCAAGCATTTGTATCTGGTTAGTGAATTGTTCCCGAGTTGGCTGACGAGAACACTTCACTTTTTCCTCCTGGAACTGATTTTTGGTTAAGATGTGAGGTAACATTTATTTTTTTTCCATAAGAGCATTCAGTTTACCCTGGACCATTTATTCCCCGATGCCACCCGACACTAACCTGCTGACCACATCCACACGGGTCGGCTCTCGGCCATCACCTGGCCTCTTTGGTCTGTTGTTCCACATTTGCACCCATATCACACCCCACTTTTCCACCAGGTCCTGATATCTGACAGGTAGATTCCCCTGTGAGGGAAGAGTTGACACGGCAGGTGTTCTACTCAGACCTTGTTCATCTTTGCAGCCTCGGCAGTGACTCCTGTTCACAGTCTGAGGTTTAAACTTTTGGAAGATTTGCGGTGGGTCAAGATGGACCTGACTGTCAGATTGTTTAATATAAACGTTAAGATCCACCACACGCACCCGAAGTGCACCCTGGCAACACCTCTGAAACCAGGTGTATGAGGTTTTTACTCTGCCCACCAGCCAATTCTCCGGCCCTCTGACACCAACCAGGTGTTTGACAATTCAATTCAGTCCTGACATGAGCCACCCAGAGTGAGCGCAGAGCCCACAAGTTGAGGGCTCGGTCCCACGAGACTGCCCCCCCGACTTCAGACACCAGTGACAAGTCTGGGGTTTCCACCTGTGCTTCTGACCAAATTGCTATAACCTGTGGGTTCCCATGACCCCTTCCTCAAATTCAGTAATTTATTAGAATGACGCAGAGCTCAGGAACGTGCTTTACTATCACCAGTAACTGTCAAGGGTCCGACTCAGGTCGATCCAGATGGAAGAGATGAACAGGGCAGGTGTAGGGATGGGGGGAGGAGCTTCCACACTCTCTGGGGGCACCACCCTCCCAGCACCCCGGGAGCTTTCTGGACCTTGTCGTTTAGGGGTTTTATGGAGGTTACATTACAAGGACTTGATTGATCCAATCATCTGCCATTGGGGATTGAATTCCATCTCCAGCCCTCCCCTTCCCTGGGTGCCTGAGTTTTGGGCTGAAAAGTCCAATCCTCTAATTGACTCTTGGTCTTTCTGAGGACCAGCCCCGACCCTGAGCCTATCAAGGGCCCCCCACCACGCCCCCATCACCAGGCATTCCATTAGCATACAAAAGACACTCTGTCACCCCGGAGACTGCAAGTGTTATAGGAGCTGTATGTCAGGAACCAGGGACAGAGACTGAGTATTTATGCTTTATTAATCACCAGTGCCTGCCTGAGTTGGAATCAGACCACTGGAGACTAAGGCTGGAGTGGGCATCCCTGGACGGAGGCAAGGCACACGCACCTCCATGGTTCTCATCTGGAGACAAGGGCATGTCTATGAGCTTACAGAAAGAGGCTAGGGAAACGGCGTGTAGTCTCTCTGGCTCTTGTCTCCAAATGCATTTTTCTGAAGTTTCTGTACAAGCCTTTCACTGGAGTAAAACTTCACTGTGAGTGGCTCTATTTCAAGCCAAGCAAGTCCCTCCGGTGAACCCCCAGACTAGGGGGTAGTCGTGGAGCACCCCCCAGGTGCTAGTTGTCCTGGCTTCTTTGGCTCTCTGCATTTACATACAAACTTTAGAGTGAGCTTGCTCAGTTTCCACCCAAAGATATTACCGGAAGGTTGACAGAGCTTGAGTTCAAGCCATGGATTAATTTAGGGGAGAGTTTGCATTTTCTTAATGCTGAGTCTTCCAATACATGAACACAATGTACCTCTCCATTTATTTAAGTCTTTCTTAATTTATTCCAACAATTTGTTTTATAATATTTTATGCTTTTCAGGGTAAAAATGTTACATATTTTGTTAGATTTGTTCCTATGTGAAATACCTTTAATGTGTTTGGATGTTTTTTTGCAAATCACGTTGTTTTCTTAACTTTATCTTCTGCTTGTTTGTGGCCAACATAAAAAATATATAATTGATTTTTGCATGTGGAGCCGAATTTGAGTGACCTTGGTAAATTCACCTGATTCTCATAATTTGTCAGTAGACTATTAAAGACCCTTTAGATATGTAATCATATGCACAATGGTCCCTCTTCCTTTCCAATCACTATATTTATTATTAATTTTTCCTTTTTATGGTTTTTTCATGCTTGGATTCTCAGCACAGTGTTGAGTGGGAGTCCTAGTACATCCAATGTATGTCCTCGTTCCATCGCTGATGCCCAGCCCCTGACCTGGTGAGGATGCCTGTCTCTTCTTCATTTCTTGACGCTATTTCCTGATGCAATTGCTCTCCTGACAAAGCAAAACAGAATTACCATCCATCGTGAATCTTAATCTTACTACGGTGAATTCCTCTGAGAGCTGTGGAAATATTTAAAGTGTCAGCACTTTATTCACCCAAGCCACCAAGTCACCAAAGAGAGGATGCTTCAATCTCTTCTCCTTCTTCCCCATCCCCATCCACACCCCCTTCTCCATCTCTATCTCCATCTCCATCCCCTTCTCCATCTCCATCTCCATCCCCATCCACATCCCCTTCTCCATCTCCATCTCAATTTCCTTCTCCATCCCCATCCCCATCCCCATCCTCTTCTCCATCTCTATCTCCATTTCCATCCCCTTCTCCTTCTCCATCTCTATCTTTATCTCTATCTCTATCTTTTTCTCTTTCTCTCTATCAAACTACCCATCTTAGAATCAGAATATGTAAGTAGGAAGTTTGTCTTGAAGGTTTTACTTAAAGTCAGTAAACTTTAAACTTTAAACTTTTCTGACATAAGCTTAGTTTGATTTGCCTGATAGGTTTAAGAATGATGACGAGCCTTGCCAATTATGATATTTTCCATAAATCCAAGGAATGATAAATGAGGCTCTGAGAAAGTATATTGAAAGCACACACAGGCACACCTCGTTTTATTGCACTTTGCTTCATAGATATTGCTTTTTTTATACAAATTGAAGGCTTGTGGCATCCCTGCATTATTAGATGACAGTTTTTTAGCAATAAAGTGGGCTTTGTTGTTGTTGTTTTTTGGTTTTATTGCGGTACGCGGGCCTCTCACTCTTGTGGCCTCTCCCGTTGCGGAGCACAGGCTCCGGACGCACAGGCTCAGCTGCCATGGCTCACGGGCCCAGCAGCTCCGCAGCATGTGGGATCTTCCTGGACCGGGGCACGAACCCGTGTCCCCTGCATGGGCAGGCGGACTCTCAACCACTGCGCCACCAGGGAAGCCCGATAAAGTGTTTTTTAATTAAAGTATGTACACTGATTTTTTTTAAGCCATAATGCCATTACACACCTAATAGGTTACAGTATAGTGTACGTATAACTTGTATATGCATTGGGAAACGAAAGAAGTCACGCGACTCACTTCATCTTGATATTCGCTTAATCGTGGTGGTCTGGACTCAAACTCATAGTGTCCCCAGGATAGCCTGTACACAAAATCCAACGTCATAGTTTACATTCTAAGTAGTTATTAAACATACAGTAACAAATCTGGATTTCAACTTGAAAACTTTTGAGACATTTCATAAATTTTCAAAGTTCTTTTGGAAGAAGGAGAACAAAACATTCAACCATTGACATAAAGTACTGTCACAAGGAAACAAACACAGGAAGGCTTCTGGCATAAACAATAGTGATGAGAATAAGTGGGAACAAACCTGAGAACGGATAAATAAAGGACTGTTTATTGGTATGTGAGATACAGCACATCACTATTAAAACAAGTGACCAAATCAACACAGGTAATGTTGTGTGAAACAGAAAGTCCCAAAGAAGCTATATTTTATTTGAAAATGTAACACGCACTAAAATATAATACAAATTGTTTATAGAGTGACTACAAAACCCATAGCAAAAACTTACAAGCCCACTTCACCGCAGTTGTTTACTCTTTAAAATCAGCTTTCTTCGTAAAATCAGAAGCAAATACCACCAAATGTTGCCCGTGGTAGTGGACACAGATGTACCTGTTTACATTTTTCTTGGTTCTGTTTTGTATACTTGAGATGTTGCCATTTCCCCCAAAACCCCGACTGATGGTGCAAACAGAGCCATGAATTCAGTGCTATTTCTGAGGCGCATACTTTCATTTTCCCAAGTCTTCTTCCCTTTTATCCTCTCAGGCCAAGTATCAGGGCTATCATTGTTTTTCCTGATCTATTTTGAAATTGCTTTCCTCAAGGCGCTGAATACTATATGCTGAAGGAATATAAGTAAACAGTGAGATATTCACAATAAAATGGGAGATAAAACGCATTGCATTTGAGGGGACTTTCTCAAGAGTTCATTAAATAATGCTCACTAATGAAAAAGCTGGGTCAGGCCCAGGTCTGGCACGGACGTCAGGTGTTGGAGTCACTCCCTGGCTCGGCTTCCAGAAGCTTCTACTCAAGCTGGGCCTCATGTGCCAGACTCCCCCCTACAAACCAGCTCCCCATCTGGCTCCCCAGAGGCTTTCGAAGCCACCTTCCTCCCAGTGACTGAGGTGCAAAGACAGTGGGGGTGGGCAGGTGCCAGAGCGGCTGCTTCCCCCGTAACCCCCCCTCACGTGTACACACACACATACACACGGACGCATGTGCAGGCACATGAACACGTGCACCCAGGTTGTTCGGGAAATTTTTTTAAAAAACAAACAAAATCTTCCCCCAACCCAGAAAACTTCTCCAAATATGTTGTAGAGAAAGAAAGGTTTGTTACTGAATAAGCATGAAGGCAGAATGTGCTGAGCGTCTCAGGCCATCTGCGAAGGAGTCACAGAGAGAAAGGAACCTCACCTGTCTCAGCCACGCAGATACACCCCACTCCATCCACTTCTCAAGAAAAACATAGGCAGTCCGTGAGCAACAGGGTTTCTGTCCCTTTTGTCCCAGTCAGTCCTGACTTGATCAGGGAGATGGGGAGACCCCCTCGTGGGCTTCAGGACAGGAGGAGGTAGTCTGTGAACTGGAGCAAGGCGTCCACCAAATGTCCCTGGAGGCTGTGTTTCACAGGGCGGTGGACAGGTCCTGAAGGAAACCGTCCTGAGCTGTGAGGCTGTGAGAGGCTCCTTCAGCCCTTAGGAACCCTCACAGCACGGGAATTACACCTTTATTTTATTATGTTTCTTACTACCCTTCTAACTTCTTCCCTCATTATGCTGCCCCTGCTCTCTTTTGCAGGGAAATGTCTTTCAGTTCTGTGTACTTTTCTTGATTCCTCATCATATGGCCTCTGCATTTATCATTACTTCTTTTTTTTTTTTAATTTTAGAATTTTATTTATTTTTTTATACAGCAAGTTCTTATTAGTCACCCATTTTATACACATCAGTGGATACATGTCAATCCCAATCTCCTGATTCATCATACCACCACCCCTGCCGCTGCCTTCCCCCCTTGGTGTCCATACGTTTGTTCTCTACATCTGTGTCTCAATTTCTGCCCTGCACACCGGTTCATCTGCACCATTTTTCTAGGTTCCACATATATGCGTTAATATATGATATTCATTTTTAATTTTATTTTATTTTTTGCATATCTGCCCCTCCAAGCCATGTCCGCGGGTGTGCATCCAGGCAGGTGCACACACGCCCACCTGGGCTTCCCAATCCTCTTCATGCCATGCACCCACCCTGCTCTGTGGCCCCTCCCACACGTCGCACTGGCCAGGACGTGGGGACATGGAAGAGACTAGCAAGCCATCGTCCGCCTCAGCCCTCCACTGTCAGCCAGGTGTCATGGGTCCCCTCCGCCTCAGGGCCTCCTGGACCCATCCCTCTCGAGAGGTGTCCGGGCCAGCAGTCCTTAAGCCTGTCTTTCCCACAGACTTGATTCCAAACTGCTCTGTCTCTGAGGGCAGGTCCAGCTCGGTGACCCTGGGGACACCCCTCTCCTGAATGTCTTACTGCAGCTTCCAAGCTCTCCAGAGAGTTGAGAGAACAACCTACACAATGCTGGCGCGATCTGCAGGCTGGCTCTCTCAGGGCAGCTCTGAAGTCGCGTGCCCATCACGACGCAATTTCAGAAGGTGTTTCTAAGGAGACTGAGTGCGGGCGGCTGTTTCCCAACCACCCAAGACCAGACCTCTGACTCTCCCGATGGCAGTGAGAACAGCTGATCCATACTGAGTTCTAGGTACCGCACTAAGCCCTCTACAAGCATCAATTTGCTCCCTTCAGGAAGATGGAAGACCGGGGCTGTGACTGTCCATCAGAGGCAGTGACCAAGCTCCAGACCCACCAGAACAGCTGGAACCAAGTGCCTTGATTTGACTCAACTTGGAGTGTCTACTAAACGATCACGGTTTTAACTCAGGAAATCGGGGTCTTGCTACATCTGCGTTCGGCATCCATCACAGTGGGTCGTGAATTCATGCGGTGACAGGAGGCGCCGTGCCCTCTGAACCAGGACCCCGGACCCACCCTCTCCTCCGACCCCACACCGTCCCAGAGGCCTCGCTGCCTTCGTGCTTCACATCCAGCAGAGTCCCAAGGTTAAGAACACCCTTTTCTGCTCTGAGACACAGCCTCCGGTTAGGGGCTTACAGAGCTAGTGTGAACATACTGAGAACTAATAATAATAGTAATATAAGTTTAATAATAATAAAATAATAAATAAAAATAAAATATAAATAAAATAAATAAATAAAAATAATAATAAAAGTAATATAAGTGTACCCACCATCTGGCCTAGAAAAGAGAACATTCCCGGTACTTTATGCCTCCTAGGGGCCCTCCCTCCATGCTCATAAGCTGCTTCCTCTTTACAAAAATAAAATCCATCCTAAATTTTGCCTTAATCATCCCCTTGCTTTTTAAATAAGATTGTTGTACACCCACAACTCATGTCTGCAAATAACGTATAGTTTAGATTTGCCCTGTTTTGAACTTTCTATAAATGGAATGATAGTGAACGTATGCTACAGCTTGTCTTTTTTTTGCTGTCCCAAGAGCAGGTTTTTGAGAATCACCCCTGTCTGATGTGTGCAGCTGAAAGTCACTAATTTTCAGCACAACCTGATGTTGCATTTATGGATGTGCTACATGTGACCCATCCCGCTGCTGCTGGCAGCAGTGAGATGGTCTCGGGTCTTGGTGCCATGAATGTGACAGCTGTGTGCGCGCTCGCACATGTCTCTAGCTGCACGCGTGAACGTTGCTCACTCCAGATGCTCCAGTCCGAGGGGTGCACCTGCTGGCCTGAAGGAGATGCGTGATCCAGGTGTGCCGTGAAGCTAGGCTGGCTTCAGGAGCTGGACACCTCACTACCCAACAGCCTAAGGCAGCCCCACTTAATCCCCAGGTGCCCTCTTGGCATGTGTGGCCATGTGCCTGTGTGTGGTGCTGCACGCACGCGAGTGTGTAGTGGGATCTCATTTCAGTTTGCATTTCCCTGCTTATGAAGAATGGTGATTATCCTTTGATATATTTACTGATCATCCAGGTTTTCCCTTCCATGTCTTTTGCCCACTTTTGTATGTGCTTTCCTTTTTCCTTCCTGATGTGCGGAGGTTTTCCTATGTTCCAAGTACTAACCCACAGTCAGTCACGTGTTCTGCCATGATTTTCTCCACCTTTGCAACTTGCTTGTTCACTGAATTTACATTATTAGGTGCTGAGCAGTGTTGCTTGATTTTAATAGAGTTAAAATCATCAGTATTTTGTTTCTTAGTTTGTGCTTTTTGTGTCTTGCTGAAGAAATACTTTCCTACCCTGAGGGCATAAAACTTTTCCCCTGTGTTGACTTCTAAAATGCGTTAGTTTATCTTTTACATTTTGGTCTTTAATTCAAAAAGAATTAATTTTTGTACATGGTATGAATTGGGATCAAATTCCATTTTTGTGATGAGAATAATTTGTTGAAACATATTTGTTGAAATATCTGACATTTCTATCTCTTCCTTTTATTTAGAGACTGCACACAAGTTTGGTTTCTCGACTCTGTTCTGTTCCATTTAAAAGCAGTGGGTCAGGGCTCTTCTCCTTAAAAAGAAAAGCAAAAGAAAAAAATAGAAGAACATGTTGGGATTTTCACTGGAATTGAATTGCTTTATAATTTAGTTCCAGGGAAATCAATATTTTTATAATAATATCCCAAAGTCCATGCATATGGTATATCTTTCCTAATTTTTAGCTCATTAATTTTTTCAGAGATTTTGTAATTTTCTCCAAAAATGTCTTATGTATGTCTTCTTAGATTATTGCTGGTATTATAATTTTTAACATTAATTAAATAATATTTTTATTATTATTTATTATTATTATATGTATTATTCAAATATTTAACTGTATCAGACAGTTTAACTGAGTCAATTGAGAAAAGATATCATTTTGCTCCTTTAACTTATTAATGTGGAGAAATACAGAAGCTGATTTCTACAGCTAAACCTCTCTTTCATCCCTGGGATAAGCCCAATTCAATAAGCAGTGATGTTTTCTTTTTTGTATGCTGTTGCATTCTTCTTGCTGCTATTAATTAAGATCTTTGTGTCTGTATTTATGGGTGACATTGTCCTATTCACACTTTTCTCATAATTGTCTTGTTTGAGATCAAAGTTTTTCTACTATCAAGGTCATATAAGCCTCTTAAAATGATTTAGGGAATGCCCACTGTGTATGGGATGGAAAATTTGTATTTTGTTCCATAAAATTTGGTAGAATTTGCCTTTTAAAAAGCCAGGTGTTGTGCTTTCTTTGAGGGAAGAATTTTCATCTGTGTTTCCAATTCCTAAATGGTAATATGAGAATTAAAGCGGTTTTTTTTTTCTTTTCTCTGCTTCAATTAGATCTGTTGTCTTTCTTGTAATTTGTCTATTTCACCTAATTTTTTAAAATTTATTGGTGTTAAATTATTCATACTATTATCTTTCTAATCTTCGCTGCTTCTTGAAATCATGATCTTTTTTTTTTGGCTCATAAAATGTATACTATGGTTTAGTCCTTTTGTCTTCATCCATCTTGATGACATTTGCAGTCCTAATGATCTTCTCTAAGAACTGCCATTTGATTCCATTGATTTTCATTTTCAAGTTCATTAATTTCTGTGTCATATTTCCTTCATACTGCTTCAGTTTTTATTCTATTCTATTTTTAAATTTCTAGCTTTTGACATTACTTTTTGGTTTATTGACATTTTAATTAAATTATTAATTTATGTGATGAAATATTGAATTATTCTGTAGAGCTTGCTCTCTCTCTCAGTTCGTTCATAGTTTTTTAAAAAGTTTGTGGGCTGGTGCTTTTGTTTTATTTTATTCCTTTTTAAGTTACCATAGAGTAAAATGGGCTTTAAGAGGAATGTGTAGACAGTCATGAGTTTTAATACTTGTTTAGATCCAGTCCAGCTGGATGGGAATCTGTCACCACGGACCTTTCTCGTGTGATTCCCCATCCTGTCCCTGTCCCCTGGCAGCCACTGATCTGTTCTCCATGTCTGTAGCTATGCCTTTCAAGAATGGCATAAAAAGAGAATCACAGTGTGTGTAACCTGCTGAGACTAGTTCCTTTCACCCACTTGGCTCCTTTGGAGAACCCACATGCTCTTGTGTGAGTCAATGTTCTGTTCACATTCACTGCTGAGTCCACTCCCGCGGGGCAGTCCCAGGGCACAGATTCTACTGTATCCCATTCTGTTATTCCATCGCTCAGATATATCCAGTGTGGATCCCAAGTCATCTGCTGAAGGACATTTGGATTGTTTCCTGTGTTTGGCTAAGAATAGAGTCACCGTTAGCATTAGTGCACATTTTTTTATACAGACAATGAATTTCATCTCTCTCAGGTAAATACCTATAAGTACAATTATTAACTTCTATCATTTCCAATTTTCAATGCTTTTTTTCCTTTTATGCATTGTGTTCTTGGTGCCAGGTCACAAGATTTTCTGCAATGTTTTCTTACAAAAGTTGTATAGCTCACACTTTACATTTAGATCTGAGGCTCATTTTTGGGTTCGATGTGCATAAGCAGTGAGATTTAAGTCAAGGTTTACTTTTTGGTAAATGGAGATCCAATTTCTCCAACATCTTTTGTTGAAAGACTATTCTCTTCCACTGAATTGTCATTGTGCCATTGTTAAAAATCAGTCAGCCAGGGCTTCCGTGGTGGCGCAGTGGTTAAGAGTCCAACTGCCAGTGCAGGGGACATGGGTTCGAGCCCTGGTCTGGGAAGATCACACATGCCTGTGGAGCAAAGAAGTCCGTGCACCACAACTACTGAGCCTGCACTCTAGAGCCCGTGAGCCACAACTACTGAAGCCCGCAAGCCTAGAGCCCATGTTCTGCAACAAGAGAAGCCACCGCAATGAGAAGCCTGCGCACGGCAACGAAGAATAGCCCCCCGCTCACTGCAACTAGAGAAAGCACACGCACAGCAACGAAGACCCAATGCAGCCAAAAATAAATAAATTAATTAATTTTTTAAAAAATCAGTTGGTCACCTCTGGGTAAGTCTTTTTCTGGGTTCTGCGCTCTGGCCTATTGATCTATGTGTTTATCTCTCCGTGAATCTGGTAGGGTCTTGATTACTACAGCTTCAAACTGGTCTTACAATACGGCATTACAATGCCTCCAAATTTATTTTTTGTTTAAAATTCTTTAGGCTATTCAACTTTCTTTATCTTTCTAAGTAAATTTTAGAATCACTTTGTTTACGTCTACAAAATAATTGTGCTGGCATTTTCACTGGACTTAATTCAAATCTGTAGATAAATTGAGGGAAATCTGACATTTTTCTTATGCTGAATCTTCCTATCCACTGACACTATATGTCTCTCTATTAGATCTTCTTTGATTACTTTCATTAGCATTTTGAAATTTTCAGCACAAAAATTCTATATATGTTTTGTTAGCTTTATCCCTAAGAATCTCATTTTTAAGCTATTGTAAATTGTTTTATTAATTTCAGATTTCAATTGTTTATGGCCAGAATATGACTTATTCTTATCCTTATTTCCTTCATTTTACTTGCTTTTGATTCCTTTGCTCATCTTTTCTAATTTCTTAAAGTAAAAACTTATACTATGAGACTAATTTTCTTCTCAATATAAGTGATTAATTCCATAAATCTCCTTCTTGGAACTCCTTTAGCTATATTCTGCAAATTTTGATATGATGTATTTTCATATTTGTTCAGTTCAAAATATTTTCAAGCTTCCACTGAGGTTGTCTCCTGACCCACAAATTATTTAGAAGTGGGTTACTTAATTTCCTAGCGTTTAGATATGTTCCTGTTATTTTCCTGTTATTGAAAATTTAAATCCTTTATGGTCAGAGAACATCTTTTGTATGATTCCCATTATTTCAATTGTGTTAAAGTTTGTTTCATAAGCCAGGATGTGGTCTATCTTGGTGAATGTTCCATGTACACTGGAAAGCAGTGTGTGTTCTGCTGGTGTTGGTGGGAGGTGGGGGAATGGGGGAGGGGGGTTCTGCCAACCTCAGCTAAACCCAGTTGGTTGGTGGTGTGATTCAGCCCTCCTTCAGTCTTTCTGATGTTCTGACTATGAGGTGTGTCAATTACTGAGAAGGGAGTGTTGAAGCTTTCAATTACAGCTGTGAATTTGCCCATTTATCCTTTTAATTATTTATCCTTTTAGTTTAATATCCTTTTATCCTATTTATCTTGAAGCTATATTTTTAGGTGCATATAAGTTTAGTATTGCTGTCATGTCTTCTTGGTGAATTGACCCTTTGTCCTCGCATAAGGTACCTCTTTATTCCTGCTTTATTTTTGCTTCCTTTGAAGCCTACCTTGTTTGATATTAATAGAGCTATACTTCATTCAGCTTTCTTTTGACTTGTTTCCATATTATACCGTCCTCTGTCCTTTAACTTCTGAACTGAGTGTATCTTTTTGTTTGAAATGAGTTTCTTTTTGCTGCGTCTAATGTATAGTTGGGTCAAACTTTTCTATCCATTCTGATAACGTCTGTCCATCTGCTTAAACAACTCGCCATTCAAAAAAGTATTGATATATTTAGATGTATGTCTACCATTTTATTATTTGTTTTCTATTTGTTCCAACTATCTTTCCTCTGTTTCTCCTTTCCTCTGTCTTTGGGATTGTATGAACAATTTTAATTCCATCCCAGTCTCTTTCTGCAACATCTCCAGTCCTTTTGAGTTCCCAGAAGCTCCCCCTTTTCATCCTGCAGCCACACATCTGGGGCTTTACTTACCCCTTATGGCTGCACATGCCCTCTGGCTGCACCCACTTTCAGAAGCAAAAGTGGAAGGAGATGAGAGACAGAAAAAAGCAGTGGGATTCTCCCAGCTCCTTTTGGCCCAGAGCATCTCTGTTCAGATAGGAAGCCCCCCCCTCCCTCAGTGTTGTGGATGCCATGGGTACCCCTGCCGCCTCTGTCACTTCTGTTCCTGCTGTCGTCCCTGAGTTATTGACATTGTCTGGGCTGGGGGCTTGCGATAACACAGGAGAGATAAAGTAGCAATGGGGAATCTCTCCTCCCCTGTCTCTCAAGGGCTAGGAGATCCCTCTCCCTCCTTGAAGCAGAGCTAGAGGGCTCTCCTGGAGCCCCCATCCGCACCCCAGCCTTGTCTGGATTCAGGCCAGGAGATACTGAAGGACATACGTGGGGAGGGGGAAGGGGGTTCACCACTATCTTGGTCATCCTTTGAATTCTGGTTTTCTTCCCCAATCTGCCTTCGGCCACAGACTTTCAGAGCCTTCAGGTGTATGCTCCAGGCATTGTGTGCGGGTCTTATAATAGCATTTAAAGGGATAGACAGGGTGCAGCCTGCATACTCCACCCGACCCAGAACCAGAAGCCCCAAATGTTTTGTCATTCCACAAACCTTTAAACTTCATTCATATTGGCCCTGTGATACTCTTTCTGAATAGATTGCTAAGAAGGTTTTATTTTCTGTCATAATTTTGAGTCAGATATGTCATCCATTTGTAGGGGTCTGTGTGTGTGTGCCAATTCATATCATTAGTTTAATTCTAGAAGGTATTTTTCCATTTTCTTGGTTTCCTAGATAAGCAATTATAAAACCAGCAAGCATTTTTGTTGTTGTTGTTAAGAATTCTGCTTTCCTACTGTTTCAACCACTTTTAAAATGGACTTCTCCTAATGTGCTTACAATAAAATTCACCACACTCTTAAGTAATGTGACTACCAGGGTTAATAACTGGTTCCTGATTTTTATTGAAATGACGGTAACGTTTTTTCTGTTAAAATTATATTTGCTGTTGCTTTTGGTAAGTACTTTTAATTACATTAAAAAATTTCTTTGTATTTCTATATTATACAGCAAGTATTAAGAATGCTTGCAGATATAATAAAATTCTTTTCAAGCTTTTTTGATACAATGTTACTTTATTTCTCATCCAATTTATTTATGGAATGGATGAAGTTGGTGAGTAGTCTGATGTTAAATTATATTTAGTTTCTGAAATAAATCCTACATTATTACACTGTCCTATTCTTTCAAAGCATTTCCATATTCTATTTGCTAACCCCTTGCTTAGAACTTTTAACACCTAAGTCATAATTCGTGCACTTTTTTTTTAAGATGTGGGTATTACACTTGTTTCCAAATGTGAAATCAGGCATTTTTTACAGTTTTCCATGATACCACCATGTTTTCCATGGTATTTAATAACCACTAATTAGGTAGATTTCAGCTGCAAATCATTTGACCCTACTGCCTTACTGAAAGCAATATTTTCAAAGCAAATTTCCAGGGCCTCTGCTGCTTCTTGGGCTAAGGTCAGTTGTTTACTTTTGTTTGCATTCCTGTATTACACAGCAGTTATTAGAGTGTTGGCAGATTTAATAAATTCATTTCAGGATTCTCAAAGGCAAGTGTTTCCTTTGTGGTTCAAATTTTATTTCAATGAACACACTGCCCTTATTCCTGACCACTGCCCCGCACCCATGGCTCTGCTGTGGCCTCACCCCACACAGCCAGAAGTCCTCAGGTCTTTGGTTGCCTTCTCCCGAGGGCGGGCTGAGATGCACACCCCCTGGGCTGCTGCAGGGGCCAGAGGACGGCTTTCTGCAGGTTGCAGACACCTGGGACACAGTACGGAGTGGATGGGGGGGAGACCGCCCACTGGCCGCCCTCAGTGCGTTTGACACAAGAGTGTTGGGTGGTCTCAGGTGCCTGAGCTGAGCCTGGTCTAGTTGGTAGGAAGGGGTTTTGTTGAGGGGGGTGGGTGGGAATGTGTTTTGTGGTCTGTGCTTGGTTTATTCCCTAAGAATATTAAACCATATAAAGTGTGGGTCTCCATTTATATCACGCATTGAACCAGAGCAAAAATTGGTTCTCAGGGGCAAATAGATTTAGGTGTGACCAGGGTCTGTGGCCTCCAGGGGCCCAGAATGTACAGGACACACCACGTACCTGTGGCGCTGACACTTTGTGGGGATGTTTAAGACTCCCACTGGCAGAAGTGGGGAGAAACACTGTGACAGGGAAGCCTCGTCATGGACGCAGGAAGCCTGTTCTGACGTGTCTGTGGTTTGAACCACGCCTCCATTTACACCCCAGTCATCTTTCTTGTCTATGAGCGGGTTCCACAGGGTTAATCTATTTATGGACCTGTTCAAAGAAATAGCTGTTGGATTTGGGTATATTTCTACTGCTTTTTTGTCTGTGCCTAATTTTAGCTGTCGAGTTATTAATCTCTCTTTTCTTTTCCCTGCTCTTCAGCTGTCTTTCTTCCGTATGAAACACTTACTTATAAGCACTCTATTGAACCAAGCTGCATCTCTCCCGACACCCCCAGGACGTCCTGCCAGTTTGGGAACGAGAGTCTCTTCTTTACAGAGTCTTAACACCTGGAACCAAGTGTCTGGGAAAAGGCTCTTCCCCCATGGCCTTCAGATCTGGGCTCACCACTTCATTACCTGATTTTAATTCCATTGACTCAGAACTGGAGGAAAGGCCTGTGACGTCCCAAGCAGCTTTTACATTTTCTGATATCAGTTGTGAAAGTACACGATTGAGTTTGAAGATAATCCCTAAACATGAAAAAACAATGGTCTCTAATAAAGTTCATTGTATGTCTGCTGGATTCAGTTCATTTATGGCATAATTCAATTCTTTGGTCTGTTTTAGTTTTTGTCTAACATATTTATTCCATTCTGGAACAGAAGGAATTTCTCACTATCACGCTCCTTTATTCAGATCTCTTATTTGTAATCAGTTTTTGCTTTATTTATTCATTTCGCTGCTATAGGGTTTTTGATACAGTTTGCAACTTAAAGTTTATTCAGAAATTGTGCTTCTTACAATTTAGTCACGTTAATATGTCTGTGACTGTTTACTACTTTTTTTTTTTTTTTTAAACATCTTTATTGGAGTATAATTGCTTTACAATGGTGTCAGTCTCTGCTTTATAACAAAGTGAATCAATTATACATACACATATGTTCCCACATCTCCTCCCTCCTGCGTCTCCCTCCTTCCCACCCTCCCCATCCCACCCATCCAGGTGATCACAAAGCACCGAGCTGACCTCCCTGTGCTATGCGGCTGCTTCCCACTAGCTATCTATTTTATGTTTGGTAGTGTACATATGTCCGTGCCACTCTCCCACCCCATCACATCTTACCCTTCCCCCTCCCCATATCCTCAATTCCACTCTCTAGTAGGTCTGTGTCTTTATTCCTGTCCTGCCCCCAGGCCCTTCACGACACTTCTTTTTTTCTT
>RJWK010005918.1:0-54024 GCA_004363435.1 Platanista minor
TTAAATATTCTATGACTTAGAATGATTTTCAACCCAGCTTGCAGGGCACAGTGAATTGAGGGGAGTTAGAGTGATGCTTTAAAAAAAAAGTTTTCTAATTCTTTCTTTCAGGACATGACATTTTGGTAAATTAGAAAGTAGAGGGTGATGGTGGCTTTCAGAAGATGTAAAACGCTTCACTTGGTACTAATGTACATAAAGCAGTTAGTTACTTGTCATGATGGGTGTTCCCTAAGGCAGTGCACTTTCTCCATTAGTATTTATATCTACATGCCATTACACATTGGGTAGCACTAAATAGATGAGATACGATCAGAGAATTATTCAAGTCATGTGCCATGAAGGAAAGAGATATTAGCAAACATTATTAGCATACAGGTGGAGCTGGATCACTTAGTTTCCAGTGAGATATTTATTTTTAAATGCTTGCTGAGAGTACAACATTTAAAACTGATTAATTAACCCTTAGAGAAGAAGTTATTTCTTTATTGATTGGTAAATATTTTTGGCAAATGAACATGACCATGACAGTTTTGTTAAAGGTCATCTCTCCCTACCCTTTGCTGAATATCCTGCCTTCCTCAGCTGGAAAATTCAAAGGTCTCTTCTATTTGGAAAATATTACTAATATATTAAGAGAAACTTAAATAAACGATCTTAAATATAAAGCCAATCATATCCTGTCACATCTAGGCTTAGGGTATATATCTGAAATGAAAGCAAGATTATGTTATTTGCCCCTAAATATATTTTTCCTCTTCCTCTCCCTCTCCCCCCATCTCTCTGTCTCCACCCTAAGATCTTGAATATTCATATCTCTTAAAAGATAATCTAGTTTCAGCTTGGCTCTTTTCAAATATATGTTCTATTTAAAAAGCTATTAGGGCTTCCCTGGTGGCTCAGTGGTTGAGAGTCCACCTGCCGATTCAGGGGACACAGGTTCGTGCCCCGCTCCGCGAAGATCCCACATGCCGCGGAGCGGCTGGGCCCGTGAGCCATGGCCGCTGAGCCTGAGCGTCCGGAGCCTGTGCTCCCCCCACGGGAGAGACCACAAAAGCGAGAGGCCTGCGTACCGAAAAAAAAAAGCTATTAACTTTTGATTCATCAGCTTTTACAGTGAAATTATTAAAGCATAATCTGCCTCATTCACCACAGTTGCAGAAATTATTTATGAGAGTCTCATATATTCAAAGTATAAAAAGTTATCAGAGTCTGCCCTTTCAGCTAGTTCCCATAGGGTTCAAATTTTGTTTAGAATGTGCCACACTATATGCTGTTTACATCTATGTAGGTCTCTCTCTCATAATTATTCACGATGCATTTTCAGGCCAAGTAGATTAAACCTGTGTATATAACAATGAAACACTGAAATGCTGAAGCTTTTAATCAGAGTTATTACTGATATTTCTTTCAAAAATTTGAAAATAATCTTAGTTATTATTCATCTAAAAATCAGGGCTCTTTTCCAAATAAGTTACTATGTTCCATTATGGGGCAAGAGCTGAAAGAACTGCTCAATAGTCTTAGAAAAATTAGACTTATCTACGCAAATATATTTTTAAAATATAAAAATAAAATATTTTTATATTAATATTGATTGGCAATATTGCTACTTAAGTAAATTCATTATTTCATTGCAAACTTGGAAATTCCAAATATTATGCATAGAATGTAACTTAAGTGTAAAGTAATTAATTTGAAGTTTTTAGACATACAGAAGTTCTAAATTTTAAAGAATTCATCATATCACCATTCACCTAGTATAATTTTTGGGTCTGTACATATCTACCTGATGTTTGGTAATCAAAACTTGTCCATGTCTTAAAACATACAACATTCCTCTTAATCATGTGTTCTGAGCCTTGGAAATTAACTATCATGGCAGCTAAATAAGAATCACTTCTACCTATTATATTACTATAGCCACTTGGATGGTAAGACATGGATTTAAAAAAATTTGGATTATGCAATATAAATATATAACTCAAAATAGGAGAGAAAGATGTTGCTGCATGTCCATTGGTGTATAAATTCCTCTTCTGTGCCTGTATCCCTGTGCAATATTATATAGAGTTGAGGCATCCACTACACAGAGAAAACACACAATGTCCTTGAAAGATCTTCTCTATTGTGAATCTTGGGCAGGGAGAATTTAGCCTTGAATATGTACTCAAGGAAAAATCTATAGAGAATAAAAAAGACTGAATAGTCTGGAAATATTTCTAGATCAACATTCCTCAAAATAACTCAGAGACAAAAATTCTTGCCAGAGAGATTTAAAATACTGCAAATGATGAGCCACTCAGGACAGAATCTAAGGGTTGCCAGCCTTCCTTCCAACTATAAAATCCTACACACTCTTGTTTTATTGCTGCTTTCTAAATAATAATTATACGAATGTGCTTCTAAACACTATACCAGCCTTAGGAAAAATCTTATAAATTAGCTAATGTAACTGACTTGATTGAATAGTGAATCACTACCATCTGCAATATATCGTTGTTGATTTTTTTTCTAAGTAATTCAGTCATTGCAACCATAATATTGAATATAGCTAACAATTTCTCGGTCAAATATGAAAATCCAAAACAATCTTCTTTCTAAATATTAAGATGATAAGCAAGTCATTTTCCAAGTAAACATAAAACGACCTATCCCAACCTTTGTGAAAAGCTGCCAACTCTTTCTTTCATCTATGGCATCACACTAGAATAAGAGTAAATACTAATATCTTTAAGATATTTCATTTAAAATAAAAATCAAGCCTTACTGCAGGGTTATAAAAATAAAATCATCTGAGTTATGTTCTAGGTTTTTACCTGTTTTTTTTACAATGGAGGAGAGAAATGAGTTGGGAAATTAACAAACATTCCACTTAACAGATGTTTACAGAGCAATTACTGGGTGAAAAATGCACCATTAGACAGGACTGACCACATAATTTGTGGGGCTCAGTGCAAAAAGAAAATTTAGGAACCCTTGTTCAAAATTTAATAATTTCAAGATGGAGACAGCAGAGCATTAAACCAAGCATGGGGCACTTCTAAAAGTGTGGCCCTGAGTAACTGCACAGGTCATATGCTCAAGAAATTGGCCTTGCTGCCGGACAGTATGACGTACTAGGTTGAATATGACTTTTCTACCCTGAGGAGAAATGGGCAAGGGCCTAGGGAGGTGTACTGTGCTCACCTGGAAGCTAAAGTGAATGATGGCTTTTAACTTGGGGAATCAGGAAATGTTTATAAAATAATTAGAACAGGATCTGGAAAGATGTGTTGAGTTTATCATGATGAAAATGGGGAAATGAAGCTATTTTTAGACAAAAGCATATAACTGAGTTTAAACTTGGGGAAAGAAAAAGACAAGGTGTGCTGGATATAGTGTGTAGATTGAGTTCTTGTAGACAGGAGAGATGAAGTTAAAATTATAGGTGGGGATCAAAACAAAGAATTACATGAATGCTAGTGTAGTGAGTTTGAATTTCACCTTGTAAGCAAATGGAAGACTTTGAGTAACATGATCACAAGCAGGATGCAGGGTGAAATGGGAGCAGACAGTGAGCAGAGATACTAGAGTCCAATGTCTGATTACTAAGTCAGTTATACTAGCTATCAGAGCTTGGATTAGAGAGACAGCAACAGAAGTAGAAAACACGGGATGGTCATGAAAAGCACTGCAAATGAAATATTGGTATACATGGGAGGCAGTGGAGAAAGATGATTTAAATGACCATGACTTTCAATCAACTCAGCAAAAAAGAAGAAAAAGCAAGGTTTTTGGACATTTCAGAAATCATTCCCTGAAAAAGTAAATGAGTCTATTAATAGACTTGGAAGTAGGAAGTGTGCAGTGCAATAAGAATAGAGACGCAGACATAGAGAACGGACATGGGGACACAGGTGGGGAAGAGCAGGGTGGGACGAATTGGGGGATTAGGATTGGCCTATATACACTACCATGTGTAACATAGATAGCTAGTGGGAACCTGCTGTATAGCACAGGAAGCTCAGCTCGGTGCTCTGTGATGACCTAGATGGGTGGAATGGGGTTGGGGGCTGAGAGGGAGGTCCAAGAGGGAGGGGATATATGTATACATATAGCTGATTGACTTCGTTGTACTGTAGAAACTAATAACGTTGTAAAACAACTATACCCCAATAAAAGAAAAACAATCTTCATTTTAAGCCACTAAAAAAAAAATGGATTATTTGACCATAAATTTAAGGATATTGATTTTTTTCAAAAAAATGAAGATAACCATAAAATTAAGAGCATGGACAGTTCCATCTATAAGTAGGTAACACTTAAGAAAATCCATTTTTAGGTTACTGTTTCTGTAGCAGGACATTCAAGGATCATGTATGTGTATCATATTGTCTGGGCTGAACTTATTCTCAGCAAATTTAGCAACGTCTGCTTCTGTTTTAAGAGGTATATGAAAACAACAGTAATCCAGTCATCTTTTTTTGAATTCCTGAACTCCTTCAAACTAACAAACATGTATAGATCACCTTCAAAGTACCAGGCACAGTAGAAAGCATGGGGCAGAGGAGGGGTGGGAAGAGCCCTGAATAAGAAAAGATGTCCTCGGGGGCCCATAGTCCTACAGGGAAACAGAAGATGGTAAACATTCTGATTGCAGGTTGAGGCACCCAAAGGAAAGAGGAAATAAGTCTTTCTGAGTGGAAAGAAATCCGTTCACAATCATGATCCTTGTACAGAATCTTTAAAGGGGCAATTTTGCCAGTCTTGAATGTATATTTCACTGTCTGTATACATTAAAGTGTAATGGAATTTGTAACAAACTTTTGTTACAACTCTTTTGAAGACAAATATAATGAAATCAAATACTTGAGTAATAATAAAATATTTTTTGTTTAAGTATTTTATACTTTTTTGCCAACTAAAAATAGACCAAGTGGTGTCTCAAAATTAAGAATGTAGTGGACTCAGGGCTTTAAAAGCATAGTCCTTGTAGCTTTTTCTGATCTTTTTCCATTTCATAATCTTAAATATATCT
This sequence comes from Platanista minor, assembly GCA_004363435.1. Taxonomy (NCBI): domain Eukaryota; kingdom Metazoa; phylum Chordata; class Mammalia; order Artiodactyla; family Platanistidae; genus Platanista; species Platanista minor. The sequence goes on from RJWK010005918.1 coordinate 5,021, forward strand.
TTTTTTTAAGCTCAAAATCTCTGTTAGATATACTTTTATAACATGCTCTAACTTTGCAAAATTGAGCCATGTGTATTTTAGGACAAATATTGGGGGAAGCTATGTTCAATACCAATGTCTATACCATTTAAACAATTGAAGCATCAGGTAAGTAACAACATTTGGACAGCAAGTCAATATGCCTATGAAAGGTCTCCAATAATGAGCAAATTCAGACCAATACATGGTTTGAGTATTTGGCCTTCTTATTGACAAAGGTTGCTTTCAATCACACTGTATCTATTACCATATCAATCATCACTCTAAATGAATACAATGTTATCATTGGCAAAGACATCACTTAAGCTGAGAAAGTAAAGATTCTAAACAACAAAATAATGAAAGGTAGGTTGTTAACAGCAGGAATATGAAAAATATACCTTAAGGATCTATTCATAGGAAAGTAAAAAAATTGGGGACCGACAGAAAAAAAAAGGCTTACTTGCTCACAAAGACCTTGAAACAGAGTACACTTAATATCACACCATTACTTATTAAAGTTAATGCAGAAGGGTATTTTCTTTGGTATACAAATTAATACATGGAATTGAACTGATAGAATGATCTACATGAAGGATTAAAATATTGGCAGCTTTATAGAGTGGAATGTCACTATTTCGTTGTACCTTCAAGTTTTACATTTCCTCCTTTGAATCCCTGTCAGTCTTCATGAACAGTGGAGAGTTTAATCGATGCTCGAGGTAGCAATAGCATACCATTGAATATTTTTCTTGCTAATAATCTAACTGATGTTTAGTAAACATCATAAAGTAAAACGACAGACACATACATCCTAATTATCATATTACAAGTTAAATAGGGTTCCGTGCTTTAAAAAATGCTGTGCATTTAAAAGAAACTAGCATTTACACTAAATAAGCTGTTTTATAGTTACCGGTTTAGGTTAAGACATTTAGTTTACAAGAGATTCAAAGATCAGGAAATTCAGAATATGTAGTTATCACAATTGAAGCCATGTTTTCTTAATTCTGTGATGCAAAGCTCTTGTAGAGTCAGACTCTGTGTGTGTGTGTGTGTGTGTGTGTGTGTGTGTTAATGTTTTTCAAAGATTTGGATTCAGTTTACAATTTTATTCCAGTGTAAAGAAACATCCTATTAAGATTCACTTTGATTCAGATAAGTGAAGGAAAGGGTTGTGTCTCAACATAAAGAGATTTCTATTCAAGTTAATTTGTTATAAACCAAAACAATATTCAGGAAACAAAAGAGGGGGAAAGATGGCATAAAATGACAAAGGAAATCAAGAGCAAAATTTCAGGAAGATTCAGGGGAATGAAGGGACCATGCGGAACAGCGTGACACATTTGGCCATTAAGGAAAATCATACAAATGAGTGTGAGAAATGTCTGGACAGTTTTATGGTGGGGGTAGGAAGAACCTGTAAAGTGTGGAAGCATAAAGGTCACAGAGAACGGAAGTGGGAGGAAAGAGGCTTAGAGCAATCTACCTTTATTAGGCCAATGATTACTACTCACCTAGAAATTGCTTCTCAGGTCTATAAAATATCTGAGCTTTTAAGTAAAAAAGGAAATACTGTTGCTACTTATGAATGTTTTAAATGACCAGGATGCATAGTTTTGAGAAAATATTTTAACTGGAAAATGAAACTTCTTTTGATTTCAAAATAATTCCTGTAGATTATTTTTTTGTTTTTTTTTGCTGTTATAAACACATTTAAAGTCAAATTTAAAATCTCTATATAATGAGAACAAATAACAAAAATTAGTAAGCAATTATTTTTTCCAAATAAAAATTTAAGACCTTATTTTCACGTAATACAAAGCAGGTAAACATATCTTCAATGCGCAAAGGAAGCTAGGACAATTATCCAATATATATTTTATTTGCAACCTTAGTGACATGTTAAAACGAATTTTTTTTTCTTATAACTCATTATATTAGAAGCATATCTCTCACAATTAACACATCAGCAATTTCATTCTCTTTCTTATTGGCATATGTACCTCATCATACGTCATGTTCTCCTCACATATCTAGGCCATTGCCTCCTTGAATTGAGTTATACAAGGTAGACTAGCTTTTGACATTAGGTCCTAAAATGACATTGCTATTTATACCTCCATTTTTGCTTCAAATTCTGAACATTTTACCCTCATTTGTAATTATATTTGCAAAATATAGTTATATTTCTTTTAACATATTTCATAGACTAAATATTTTACATAGAAAATTATCATATTACTCCTGTAACCAATGGAACTAGCATTAAACACTGGTCTGGGCCCTTTGTTAAATCACAGTTTGTATCTAGCAAATCTTAATGCCAATGAAAACTTTTATTATTTCATGAAGCATATTGCCATAGGACTTATGAAAGCTTTATAAAACCAGAATACCATATTTAATATCTCCTTTTAGAAGGACTAATTTATTTAACTAAAAAACTAGGAAAAAATGGAAAATAAAAACCTGCAGTGAGACACATTTTGCAATCCTAACACTGAAATAGGGATGATCAGATTACCTGGGCATAACACAGACAGATTCTTACCTGATCACAATCTAGAAATAGGAACCAGGAGACACTGAGAGGAGTTTCTAATCAGTGTGAAGAAAGAGATAGCATGTAGAGCTATTTTATTTTCCCCAATATAAAATAAAGAACTCATGAGAGAGAAATTAGTTTAAAGAAGACATGTTGCTTAAATGTAGGGGGAAAAAAACCCTAAAAATGAGCAAAAAGATAAAAATACCTAGCAAGAAGAAAAGCATTCTTTCTAAAGGGTTCAGAAAGAAACTCTAAAAGAGGCACATTGTAAAATCCTGATCCGTCCAAGCTATAGGCAGTGAAAAGGGGCGAGAGACAGAGAACAACTGAAAGCATTTAAGTACCTCTTACGCCTGGATCTCAGAAATATTGCCTAGTCATTGGCAAAAAGCAAAAAGTAAAATGTTAATAATTGTAGAAATAAAATAATTACTACACGATAATAATTCAAGCAGGATTTTAGAGACCCAAATGTTACTGTTTGCAAATTTATTTTCTCATGTATCAGAGCTGAAATATCTCAGAAGACTACTGGTTCTAGCCAAAGGCCTCATACTGATATAATTTTTGTGTCTTTATCTCATAGAAGAAATATGCGAGTACTAGGGAGTTTCAAAAAATCATTATAGCAACAAAAATAGCTGCTAAGGGGCTTCCCTGGTGGTGCAGTGGTTGAGAATCTGCCTGCTAATGCAGGGGAAAGGGGTTCGAGCCCTGGTCTGGGAAAATCCCACATGCCCTGGAGCAACTAGGCCCCTGAGCCACAACTACTGAGCCTGCATCTGGAGCCTGAGCTCCGCAACAAGAGGGGCCGCGATAGTGAGAGGCCCGCGCACCACGATGAAGAGTGGCCCCCACTTGTCACAACTAGAGAAAGTCCTCGCACAGAAACGAAGACCCAACACAGCAAAAATAAATAAATTAATTAATAAAATCCTACCCCCAACATCTTCTTTAAAAATAGCTGCTAAATATATAGCTAATGTTCATATCCTTAAGACAATAATAGCTAATGCATATACCTATATAAACATATATTTTTATTTAATGTCATTCAGTTTGGGTATTCAAGGGAGAAATATTACCATATAATTACTTTATTCAGTTTTTGCCTATCCCAGTTTCTGTTATTTACAAATTTTTGTCAAGATCCTGTGCAACTCTGCTCTTTAGGGGAATTAATGTAAACCAGTTTGTTGGGGGGGGGGCGGTAATAAGGCGGCTGTAGTTTAATGAGGGCTAGTTGTCATTTGAATAATTTTTCCTAGTTTATTCGAGTTCATATAATTCCAGTTTTGTCTGAGGTAACAGCTTGTGATTACCACCCACCCAAGCTATGATGAAATAGGAATATTTGGCACCCCATGAGGATACAGGACAAGTGCTTATCTCTAGTTCATCTGTGCACCCCAGAAGTGTTTATTGAAGTACTTCTGCAAGGCAGTTTACATATCTTGTTCGGAAACTTCACAAGAATCTTGCAAGTAAATGGTTATGCCCATTTCACCGATGAGGAAATTTATGCTTAGTGAGGCAAGTGACTTTCTATTGGTCACAAGCCCAGTGAGTGGGCACTGGCTTGTACAACATTAGAGTCCAAATTATCTCTACCAGGCTCTGCAACCTCAAATAGGCACTATGAATCATCTTCTGATGATGATTACAGAGTTGATGAGGCAATCTTATAGTAATACAAGTTTGAGCCTAATGCCTATGGAAACAGGCATATAAAAAGAAAATATTAGGGCTTCGCTGGTGGCGCAGTGGTTGAGAGTCCGCCTGCCGATGCAGGGGACACTGGTTCGTGCCCCGGTCCGGGAAGATCCCAAGTGCCGCAGAGTGGCTGGGCCCGTGAGCCATGGCCGCTGAGCCTGCGCGTCCGGAGCCTGTGCTCTGCAGCGGGAGAGTCCACAACAGTGAGAGGCCCGCCTACCGCAAAAAAAAAAAAAAAAAAAAAGAAAATATTAGAGGACTGATTAGAAGTCTGTGGATTGCTGTACAAAATTAGAGGTGCAACATAAAGGTTTATATGAAGATAAAGAAACTTGAAATGACCAAAATATTTTTCGGGGTGAGTTATACAGAGTTACTGATATCACAAAATATCTCATAGTAAATATTAAAAAATATATACACATATATATACAACATATGTATGCATGTGTATATGGTATATGTAAAACATATTTTATACATATATATACTTTTTTTCATCCATTCCTTAAAATCATGTACATTTTTTCCTCTTCAAGATAGGATTTTTGTTGTGGTTGAGAAAAAAATGCCCTTGTATATATGACTAATATGATGTAAGAAAAAGAACTTAAAGTTGTTACTTTTCAAACCTTATACAAGTTGCTATATTCCTAAAAGATGAGAGATCTTCAAACAACCTCTTAACATCTGGTAACTTTCCTTTACATATATATAAAACTAAGATAATACCTGGATCTAGAGATAATTGTGAAGACTGTATGTGTGCAATAAGGCGTGCACAGTGAGGAGAAGGTTTCCTTTCCTTCTACTTATTACATCATAGACTACCTTGTTAGGCAGTGATTATTTTTCTCTGTATGGTGCAGGTCAGCAAAGGGGATTTGTTCACATTACCAGTTTATGTTCTACCACATTGTGTTCTACCAAATTGGCAGATAAAAAATTACTTTCTGAACTTTTGGAACTGGACTATCCAAGGTATCAATTCTGAAACAAAGCAGAGAGAAACTATTTGGGGGGATAGAGAGAGGAAAGCTAAAAGACTGAGGACCTTTCTTTGCTGAAATCATGGTGAATGCCTGATGTTAAAGCACTCTGGAGAAGCCTCTTTTTCCACAAGAGAAGTAGCACACAAATCAGTGGAAAATCCTACCCAGGAAGTAAAATTTCTGTTTCTTTGATGATTTGTTATTATGTTTACTTACATGCTTAAATTTTTAACTCCAAAGGAAAAGAAAATGGGAACTCACAGTATTTATTTAATTAGTTCAAAATTATATTGAGAGTTTGTGATGTACTAGGCACCATGCAAGATATTAGGGATGTTGGTACATACCACCAAGTAATTTCACGGAGAATCTAGGAATAATTATGAAGGAAAAAATTCCAAACTAGGGGAAACATTTATTTAAAGATGAATTGATTCTTTAATTTTAGATACAGCTAGTTTTTCTTTGATTGTGTTTAAAAATTATATGCAAATGCCATGTTTAGAATAAGGTTTATAGTTTATATATTGTTTTCTAAATATCAGTTCTTAAAACTCAGTTTTTAAACTCTACCACATTCTCAAATCATATGCTTGGATTTTAGAAACATGATTTCTATTAAAGCCAGTGGAAATAGTGTTGCTTCAAACTCCAACCAGTGCTTTGAAAAATTACCTCTACTAAGTATTACAAGTCTTTCCAGCTGTTGATATTAATATTTACCAAAAGTTGAATTTGGAATACGTCCACAGATGTAAACAATTTTATCAGAATTTTATTTTTCCTTCTTTGTGCATAAACAACCATGTTGAATCATCTGAAGAGTGTTTTCAAGGAAATTTAATTTTTTCATAGGTTAAAAATTGTTCTTTTTAACAACTTAACAATTTTCCTGCAAACAAGAAAAACATATACATAAAAACAGCAGCTAATACTAATTTTATATAATCTAAAGATAAAAATATATCAGAAATATATTTTTTAAAATGTATTACACTTGCAAAACTTTTCCTAAAACTTTATGGAATTTTTGCATATGGAAAAAGAAGCACAGGTTGTACAATATTCATGTGAAAATACTTGAACCTATTTTGAAGGCAAAAATCTGATCAATCAGTTTCTTGCTCACATAAGACTAATGTTTTTCACAAATGGAAAGTAAGGTAATAAGTTAACATGAAATAATTTCATATAATGATTGTGATTATGAAGAATGACAAATGTTTTATTGTGCAAGTTAAATAATTAATGGTATGCTACTATTCCAAGGTGTCTGTTTTGCTCATTTCCATTTCCTCCTCAGGGCTAACAAAGTGGCACCTTCCAAGCAAACAGTGGATCTAGTTGTATAATTTATTAATAGTAATTAAATAATAATAATAACAATTTCAACATTTTGTATTTGTATAGCACATTACCATTTACAAGGCATTTTCTTTTACTCTCAGTTTGTCATTCAATCTTTTTAAGAACAACAAATTACCTATGGTTACAGTCAGGTAATGCTCTGTGACAGATTCCGTTGCAAACAGTAATACCTAGAATGACACAACCTGGAAGTCACCCTTCCAGGTCCAGTCCCCACCTCCCTGCCTTACCCAACTCTCTGTTTGCTCCCATGGTTCCGCTGCTTCCACTACAGTAGTCCATAGTAATACATAATTATGAATTCTTGGTTAGGTATCTGTCTCCCCAACTGCACTGTATGTTTCTTGAGTCTGGGCCCTTTATTTTTTCCCGGAGTATCCTTTGTATCCTAAGCACATAGTAGGTTTGAAAGCTTTTGATATGATGAACTTAATGAATCCTTAATTTTCAGGTCAGGAAACAAAGGCTAAATGGGACAAAAGTCTTATTTTCAGTACCAATTGTTAGTCCTTTAGCTCTAGATGGAGTTGGGCTCTGCTTTGCAATATAAAATTAATTTCATGTGGGAACTGACTTATTAGGAAATTAATGAGTTCAACTAATGTAATGAAAGAAAACAGAAATGAATGAATGCACAAATTCTACTAAATAATTGTAGTGTTTACTGATATCCAACAACTTTTCAGTCTTCAACTTTACACTTAGCCTAAATCATCAACCCAGGTCATTTGTATGATGTGGCATAGTGTAAGCTCTGAGACCAAATTCTTTGGGGTCACAACTTGGCTCTGACATTAACTGTTGGATCTTGGACAAATTACTTAACTTCTACATGTCCCAGTTTTCTCATTTGTGAAATATGATAAGTAATATTTTCTTCTTCCTCAGATTGTCCTTGAGTTAATACAGGAAAAAATTATACAACTTAGTACTTGGCAAAAAGAAAATTTTCAATAAATGTTATCTATTATTATTGCTATTTTATATTTATTTTTCTCAGTGTCTGAACAGTTCAGATGGCCCTAGACTTGAACTACCTCTGACTTCCAATTAGCTGTTGCTAAATATCCTCTGAAAGGTAGCCAGCTCTAATACTTACCCTAGAGAAATTCAATACAGTTGTTCTTAGTGGCAAGATTTTCTACTCAGAACATTTTTTTTTTTTGTAAAATTGAAGTACAGATTCATTTCAATCAAAATTTCAACAAGTTATGTGTCCATTAATGAGGCAGAGGTGAAGATGGAGAATTTTGCGTCGTCATAGGTAAATTATTTATACCCATGTTTCAAACTTACATTAGTAAAATTCCATTTAGTTTAATTTGAACTGTCTCTTTTAAAGCACATATTGATGTTTTAAAATAGTACTCAGCTTTTCTCCTTGCCTTGAAACTATTATCTTAACTGAAAAGTAGGAGATGAACAAGGTCACGCTGAATCTACAGGCAAGCTGTACTTTGAAATAAGAAAAAAAATCTGCATTTCCAAAGTTGTTACTAATAGCTCACTTTATAGCCATAGTTCTATTTTCTTGTATCATTTACTTTAATTTAGCCAAGATCATCTCATTATAAAAGATATCAATAAATGTAAATTCTTTAGCATTTTTTTGCTTTTATTAGTTGGAAACAACCTGCAACATTACTTAACGCGATTTTGTTTTTAAATTGCATGAGTGGTAAGTGGTTCAAGGTTATCAAAAGGTTCTTTGCCACAAGTCTGTGTTGTATTTTGGAAGATATTAAGGGAGGCCTTGAACAATTTAAATAGCCTACACAAAAGCTTTAAATTAGAACAATTCATCTAGCTGTTTTGATTTATGCCTACATTGCATAACCTAACTGGGTTGTCTAAAATACCTGCTTGACTATCTGGCTTTCTAACTTATCTAATTATTTGACTTTACATAAGCCATCTTAAATGGTGTTGGTCACCTGAGGATACAAGAGAAATTATTTTAGAGAGAGTAAATAAAAATACAAGTCAGGGATTTCATCCAACGGAGTTTGTTGTAATCATAGGACGATGAATTAAGTGTACAGGGCCCTTTAATGATGAAGGGAATAGAGTAAGTCATTGTCTTTTTTAGTATGATGAATATTTATTCAGAACTGTCAGGAATAGTTACTACATACTATGTCATGTTCATTAAACATGTTATACATCAGTCCATCAGGGAGAGAATCAAAAGATCTTCTAGAGAAAAATATGCTTCACAAGCAACAGAGGTCATCATTAATTCAAAAACAGAATACATCATTCAAAACAATATTTTTTTCCTGCTCCTCTCCCAGCCCCTAAGCTTCAAAATTCAGTAAGATGGCATCAAATACAAAGTGCAGCACAAATAAAATCCATGATGTTCCCTTGATACATATTAGAAAATCGGAACAGGATGGTTACATGCTGATAGTTGAAGCCTTTAATACACAAGATTATAAAAAAGAAAAAAATATATTTATATAGCATTTATGGCTAGAAAGTAACTTGTAACTAGCCAGCATTACCCCAATTCACTACTCCACAAATTATAACATCATTATAAAATGTGGATAGAAATGGAAGAAGAAAAAGGAGGAGGATCGGGAAGACAAGGAGAAAAGAAAGCATGTACTATTAAGATCTCTACAGCAGAACGTAGACCACCTTCCATCAACTTTCATCACAGTCTGTTGAAGAAAATATAATATGAAGTAGCTTATTTAAAAATTTAAAGGTAGACAGTAACTCATTTCAAATAAATTTACATTTTAAAATCAGTTCTGTTAATCTTGAATGCTTATATCCTGAGCATGGTATACTCATAATTTGCTTGTTTAACCAGGTATGATCTGTACATATGGAAAAAGTCATCTCCTCTGCTTTCAATTTTACCTTTAACTACTAAAAGAAAAATAGAAAATGACTATGAAACATTGAAAAGAGACTTAGCTAGGGTTTGTTTTTTAGTTTTGTTTTTTGTTTGTTTGTTTGTTTTGTGATGTCAGAATAGGATTCCTTGGGGAGGAGAAAGGATGTAATCCCTGGGGAACATAGCTAACCATTCTAGGGACTTTTGGGGTTAAGAGGGTTGCATCTGTGAAGAGCTATCTAACACAAAAGAATATCAGTGACATCTTCACTGCTTCTTTTCCAAGGATTAACCAATATTTGTTGATTATTTTCCCTTTTCTCTCAAGAATTACTACAGTGGGGAAAGCTAGAAGATTTGGACTTATTTAAGGCATTCACCAGTCATAAGAACATAGACAATTTTTACTAAAGATCACTTTTCATGATCTGAAAGTGGGGACAATAATATTTTTCCTACTCTCAAAAATCAATTTCTTAGAGGGTATAGTGATATAATACATGTAATTTTTTTTAAATCTATAATATGTGTCGAAAATCTTCTAGAAAAATGTGATTCTGAAATAAAGGAGGTCATCATTAATTCAAAACAGAATATTCCATTGGAAACAATAGACTTTTTTTCTGCTTCCCAACCACTACTCTGATTTTTTTTTTCTTACTTCCCATGGTATCACTCTCCCCAACTTTCTTTGTACTAAAAAGAAAAAAAATTATTTTGTTTGAATAAATGTATGATGTAACTGCTTGCTAAGATGGAAATAAAAATTGCTGGAATAAAAATTGTTTAGGAAATTGACTTGAAAATTACAAGTAATTACCATATTTGAGCAGGAAGAAATAGAGATTCATTATATATAATTAATTTAATATATAAAGTTTTTAATGTATATAAAAAATGAAGACCAAATGTAAAACAAAACACAACAAAAGTCCTAAAAAGGTAGTATTTTTAAAATGATCTCTCCTACAATGCTGTTATATAGCATTTCTATAATAATATAGAATATTTATGGTCAATGGACACAAGGATATAGTATACATCCAAGAAGAAGATTCCAAAATGTCAAAAGAATTTCTAAATATTTTTATGTCTTATATTTGAGAACATTTCATTATAATTCTATCAACATAGGTAATCCATTTATGGCTTATAGAAATCTACCTAGATTATTTTCTTAATGGTAACTGATTTTCTAGCCCTGCCAGGTGATAGTCTCCTGCACTTAGTCATCTGAATTGGAAATAGGAGTTAGCCAAAAAAGAGAGGTTATGCATTTAACATTGGTTCATTATTGAAAGAAAAATAAAAAGAAACCCATAAAGTTCCAAGAAAAGTTACCTCTATTTTTGCATTGGAGTTTGTCTAAAATGAGTCCTATTTTCCAGCTTTATCAATTTGCTATTTCATTGACCATTGTTATTATTTTCTCAGTTGTACATTTAGAAATTCTTGACATCACCTTGACTTTCCTTCAGTTCCTCAGTTCCTGTTATTTCTCCTTTCACACATCTTTGAGATTTGCTTGCTCCCCCTGTCCTCATGCCGCCAACTAATCTAGGTCCTTATTGCTTCATAGATGGATCACCAAGATAGCCTCATAACTGGTCTCTCTGATAAGTTTCTCTCTCCTCCAATCTATCTTTCATACTTTCAACAGATTAATTTTGTAAGGGCCCAATTTCATCTTTTTTACTTCCTAGGTCAAAAATTGAAAAGGGCTTCCTCTTGTCTACCACATTGAATCCAAATTCTTCCACCTGCCTTTCATTGTGCTTGCAAACTTACAGTCCTGTGCCAGAAAACCTGTCAAAAATGTCTCCTCTTTGGCTTTTCCAAATCCAGTGGTTAGTCTGTAAATTTGCCCTGTATCCCTACTTCTAAACTGCATCAAACAGGAAGGTTTTCTTTGCTTCTTTTATTTCCAAATTCCAGCCATTTTTAAAGTCCAATCATTTCACACATTTACTGGAAACCATTATTTTATATTGATCTCTTATTCCTTTATTTGAAGCACTTATTTTCAGTTTTAATATATTCAGTATTTTATGCATTAATAATTAATTTTCATTTATAAAACTATACACTCAGCCAAACAACACTATGCTTATTGTTTTATAAACATAATCTTATTTAATATTCACAAAAATCCTAGGAGGTAGAGATTCATAATGCCTATAGATTAACACCTCAAGATTCTAGAAACAATGAATGACCCAAAAGATCCTCTCTTCTCCCCACAAAGAAATATTTTATTATGCCTAATTTATGGTTGCATGTTAAGCAAATACAAATATAGTAATAAAAATAATTAAATTTGAATTTCAATTAAAAAATCAAATATTTTTGTATAAGTATGTCCCATGCAATATTTGAAACATATTCCTACAAGAATATTATTCATTGTTTACCTGAAATTCAAAATTAACTGGCTTCCTACATTTCATTTGACAACTTTAGCCTAAATCTGACATGGATCCCAAAGACTTTTCATACCAAATAGTATCTTTCCCATAAATTTAAAGAATATGGAAAATAACAATGTTTCTCTTTCCCCAGGCTCAGCTTATACTTTTAGTGAAAGTAGAACTAGAAGTGTGCACTCTGAGCTCCCTCCTAGATTGCTCCAAACACATGGTTACTAGACATAAAAAATAAAAAAAAGTAATATTCAAAGCAAGATCTTTGGACCAAAATAGAATTAATGTACTAAGCTGTGAGTGGGTCTTAAGCCACATGTTCCTAGATCCTTGGTCAAGAAGCAGAATGAGAAGCCCAGGTGACCAGCTCATGAAGGACAAGGGAGAATAATGATCTGAGCATGAGACAGAGTCAGGAGCTGAATGCAGTATTTGAAACTATAGTTTGAGGTTGGCTTTTTCACTCATGAAAAATGGTTGAAAAGAAGTCATTGCCAAGCACGTCCTTAGGTTATGGCTCATGTGGTATTGATGCTTAGGGAGATGAGGTACGTTTCTTACTTCAATTTCTTCATTTAAAAATTAGGGGAGGACTTTCCTGGTGGTACAGTGGTTAAGAATCTGCCTGTCAATGCAGGGGACATGGGTTCAGTCCTTGGTCCGGGAAGATCCTACATGCCGCAGAGCAACTAAGCCCGTAGGCCACAACTACTGATCCTGCACTCTAGAGCCTGCAAGACACAACTTCTGAGCCCATATGCCACAACTACTGAAGCCCGCGTGCCTAGAGCCTGTACTCCACAACAAGAGAAGCCACTGCAATGAGAAGCCCATGCACTACAACGAAGAGTAGCCCCCTCTTGCTTCAACTAGAGGAAGTCTGCATGCAGCAATGAAGACCCAATGCAGCCAAAAATAAATAAATTAATTAATTTTAAAAATTAGGGGAAATAATACATATGTAACACATTTATTCTGAGGATCAGATGAATACTCTTTCAAATGAATCAATAAGTAAATTAGAATATTCCTAAACAGCACCTATAATCAGCCTGAGACTGTGATTACAACTTTATAAACATGGTCTCATTATTACACCAAGATGGCAAAATTAAGTTATTCACTCTGTTTTTAAAAATGGAACCTGAAGATCAGATAAATTAAGTGTTTTATTCCATGTACCTATAGTCAGAAAACGTTTGGGCCAGAATTTGAACCCAAGTCTGACCAATAGTCCCTGGTACCATGTGTGCTGCCATCAGTAGTGTAATTTGTTGTAACTAGGAAACAAAGAGCAGAAGGAAAAGATTAAGTTCAGATAGTCAGTAGATGATTGGAAGGACTGAAAATAAGCAACTTCACCAAAACCTATCATTCGAATTTTCAGACTCTAAGCATGATCTGTCAGAAAAGATGTGTTTAATCATTATTGTAAATGAGTTCATGTCTATTGGTTTGTAAATTGGCTCCCATACTTGCAAGGAGACTGAAGAAAGAGGTAGACCACTCTAGATTGGTATGTGGCAGTTTTGATAAGCAAGGGAAAATACAAGGCTTGTCTTGGGTGGCTGCAAGATGAGCAGATCTCTGCACCTGCCTGCCAGAATCTTAAAAGTTTACATACAGGCCTTAAATGGGTTTAGTCACATACACAGTCCAGATGGTCTCAGCACACATTTATCTCTCAAAGCTGTGTCCTTGAAATGGCTCCTACTGTGGGAATGGTGAGCAGACTGTACTTTCCAAGGACAGGGGAGGAGGTGAGGGGCCACTAGTTGCCGAGATCCAGCTCTTGGGTCATATCCTTTCAATGACCTCTTCCAACAATGTCCTATGCTTTCTAATCAATTACTTTATCCAGGGTAATGTTAGCCTTAAAGCAGATGTTAAACACATGTGTCTGGTCAATCTATGGATAGTAAGAATATCACCTTCAAGAGAGCATTCCCAACTGGCTGAATAAAACAATTAGATATAAGAGAGTAATGACCACTTGTTTGTAGAGTTTAGGCATTTCCACACTGTAATATCTGTGGAACTCACCTGGTTCCCGCTGTTCTGAGGAAAAAGGTATTAGTGAGTGTACTCTACTGACTACAGCAAATAGCCCAGAGAAAAAAATCTCAGTGTACTAACATGATAGTTATATTTTGCTGTTATCACTATCCAAAGTAGGTGGGAAAAATGGAAGGACAGAGGAAGGAAACGTGGCAGCTTACTCGACATAGTCATTCGTGAACGAAGGCTCATCCATCTGGTACCAACAGACACCACTTCAATCTCAGAATTTTTTGTTGGATTCTTTGCCTGGTGACCCAGTGAACAAAGACCCAGCATAGAAAATAGTGCAAGATTTTATGTAGAGGATAAGCCAGAAGTGATATAGGTTACTTCTACCCATAGTCCATGTTTCAGAATAACATTCAGAGTCAGAGGCTCACTGCAGAAAAGGCTGGCCAATGCAGTCAATCTGTGAGCTTGGAAGGAAAGTGAAATGCATTTGGTGAAATAAGGGCATTGTTTCTTCCACTGTAAACCTATAGAATGTGAAATGGGGTGCAGTGGTAGGGCAGCCAAAATCAGCAATAATAAAAATTTGAAGTAGGAAGAGTTTATCATTGGCAACCTCAGACTGTGCTTTCAATTCTCATTTATTTTATCACCAGTGGTAGCTTCTTTTCCCTCTAGGGATATCAAGGGATCTTATGCTCTATTTCTGGAGGTCTCATTGAAACCTGTTCTTATAGCCTTAATACATTCAGAGGCATAAATGATTGATATGCTCTTCAAATGCAATAAATTCATGACCTGATTATTTATGATGGTAACTTCTACTTGTGTAGTGTTTTATAACAAACTCTCTCATACATTATATCATTATATCTTTCAACATATGCTATTATTTTTAATTTCATAGACATTCAATCAGACACAAGTAATAGGCTTGCCCATCATTGCCCAGTTTGTAAATCAAAGAGAAAATCAAATACAAGTTTCTTTGTTTGTTTTAAATCAAAGCTAAGCATTATTTGCACTTTGAAAATAGAACTGTAATAAAAGAAAATGGCTTTAAAATACCCAGATGATGTCTCTGCCCCCTTTGCAATTATAATACAGACATATTCAGCTATTTAGTCTAAGTGTGTGTTTACTCTTGTGCACACATTACCTACTCTAAATGTGCCTACTATGTCTTCTTAAGCACGCAGATTTCCACATCCCTGCAGGGGCTGGGTTTGATTAGTTGGTGACATGCCAAACATAGTTTTTTCTGGATGTTGAAAATTAGAAGCTACCTTCTGTTCCTGCTGAGCCTTCGAAAACATTTCAATTAGGGCTTCCCTGGTGGCGCAGAGGTAGAGAGTCCGCCTGCCGATGCAGGGGACAAGGGTTCGGGAAGATCCCACATGCAGCGGAGCGGCTGGGCCCGTGAGCCATAGCTGCTGAGACTGCACGTCCGGAGCCTGTGCTCCTCAACAGGAGAGGCCACAACAGGGAGAGGCCCGCATAACGCAAAAAAAAAAAAAAAAAAAAAAAAATTCAAGTAAATAAACATGCCGTCCTCATTATTATGAATTCCATATTTGAAGATCCATCTACCCATCAAAATTTATTTGTAACCCCCAAATCAACACTTGTAGTCCTTTTGGGGATCATCTGTGCACATTCACAGAGCAGCAAAAAGCTTGAGTTGTCCTAGATGCATATTTCCAGCTGAGGTTGAACAAAGCAATGCTCTGACTTCTTTTTTTAGCTTTCACATTGCCAACAAGTGTTCTTTTGTTCGGTCTATTCAGCACAAACTTGTTCTCATTTTTTTGCTTTTTCTTGGTGCTTTCACTTTTTGAAATGGCCTCCAAGTTTAGTGTTGACATGCTGTCTACTGTTCCTAAGTACAAGGCAGTGATGTCTCTTATGAGAAAATGTATGCATTAGATAAGTTTTGTTCAGGCATGAGTTATAGTTCTGTTGATTATGAGTTCAATGTTAATAAATCAAAATACATATTAAATAAGATGTCTTTAATCAGAAAAGAAGGTTATGTATTGATTGGTTGATAAAAATGTGACCAGGGGCTTTCAGGTATCTAACCCTGTATTTCTCCTTGGAGCAATGGCTCAGTATTTGCTAATTCAGTGTTCATGGCGATTTTGTAAAACATAACTACTGCGAATAATGAGAATCAACTGTACATGGCTGTGTCAGCCACAATCAGTATAGTCCCAAACCTTTTGAGCAAAGAACACAAATCCTTTAAAAAATGTATACACTTGTCTTTTATAATAATATAATAATATCAACAACAAAATTTTGATATTTCTTGTATAAAAACTAAATATCTTACTGTACTTCTATCTACTTTATGATGCAAACTGAAGGCCTTGGTGGTTATAAGCAGACCAGAGGATATCTGACTTTTAAGAGAGAGAGGGGGACAAATGATATTTGATAGACCAGGTGTGTTACTTTTAAAAGAAACATATAAAGCAGACATTATGTCCGTTTTCTTTCTCCCATTAGAACTCGTAATACATCATGAGGAAAGTACAGATTCCAGCATTCTCTGCCAGCAGGTCAGACTTCACTTTCCTGAACTCACTACCAGAGACATGAGAAGGAATGGAGGATAAAGATTCTAGGGCAAGGAATAATTTTAGTAATCTAGTGGACAAAGGTAAGTCCTGAAAATTATCTATTTCTGTTTCTTTTCCTCTAGAAATGGAACCTCAATGTGCTCTTCACTGAAACACACACAGTGATAGTGCAACGTATTCCACATCTAAAATGCCTGTAGATGAATTTTCTTTGGAGTAAAACTAGGCTAAATCAAGAGAAAAAAAAATAAACACAAGGTGGTCAATCATAGAGAATCAGATATGTTTGTCCTAGAGTTTCCCTGGCTCAATAGCCGCCACTAACATAATAGTAAGATTCTTCCTCTACCGTCTTTGGTATATTTGGTAAACACAATAAAATAATAGCCACACACCCAAAGGGCCTTTTTGTTTATTGCTGCCGTTGTTTCAGTTGCCTGAATCCCCATTCTTACTGACCTTTTGTGTTTCTTATTGGTCAAGATAACTGATAATTTCTATTTAATAGGGAAGCTATCCACCAATAAAGCAGTCAGTCCATCTCTCTATCTTTCCCTCTTCCCACACAATACACATTTAACTACAAGGTCATCATACAATGCCAATGTTTATTAGATTACTTTATTTTCTCTATATACTAGGAAATGGGGATTACTTTTTTTAATGACTATGTATATTTCTATTTTGACAACATGCTGTAGTTTAGTGGCTTTTTTAGGGTATTTAGAATTTTGTATTATTATACAATCTGTGACAATTGTGATTGTAATATGTTTTTTACATACTTAAACACTCGAAATATTGCTTGGATAAATTTTATGAACGTTTTAAATTTTGGTGCCTGTTGAAAACTACACTCTAGGAAGGGCATATCAATTTGCACATCCTCCAACAGAGTATGTAGGTGTTATTTTCCCAAAGCCTCTCCAACTCTGCATTTCAACATTTCTTTTCTATTCTTGTCAAATATTTAGGCCAAAACCTGAAACACTCTAATGCAACAAAAAAAAAAAAAAAAAAAAAAAAAAAAAGAAAACTCACAGAATATAAAATCATAATTTACTTTTATACTATTTTTACTAGATTGACCATTTTCCTATATCTATTAGCCATTTGTACCTGATTGAACTATACCTATTGTTGTTACCTCTTTTACCCATTTATGTCTTAAGGTACCTGTTACCTTCTAATTCATTTGTGAACCCTATTTAAAAATGTATATCAACACTTTGTCTTTCATATGTGAGTATATTAGTGAATACTTCTCAATTGCAACTAAAATGAAACATAACTCAAAATAGCTTAAGCAAAACATGGAATATAGTGGTCCATATAACTGACAAGTTCAGAGTGATTCTCAGATATGTCTGTATCTTGGCAAATGTATATCAACACTTTGTCTTTCATATGTGAGTATATTAGTGAATACTTCTCAATTGCAACTAAAATGAAACATAACTCAAAATAGCTTAAGCAAAACATGGAATATAGTGGTCCATATAACTGACAAGTTCAGAGTGATTCTCAGATATGTCTGTATCTTGGCAACCAGTGATGTGATAGGGACACCGTTTTTCCATCTCCTGCCTCTAGTTGGCACCCTGATTTACACTCTCCCCATGCAGTCCCATGAGATTTCATGGTCGCAATAGCCTTAAGTTTACATTTCTACCAGCTTAATTATTCTAGGAGAAAGAACACATTTTTTTCTTTTCCTGATATCTCCAGCATCATTTTTGGAAATCACTCCCAGTTGGCTAGATCTGCCCATTCTTGGAGTTGGGGGGAAGGAGTGATGGTGTCTGCATGCCCTAAAAAACTAAGACTGACAATGGGGTAGGAATTTTTTTTTTTTTAAGAAAATCAGGATGCTATTTGCAAAAAAAGAAAAAAGTAACAAAATCTAAGTCGGCAATAATAACTTATGCTTTCTACATGGTGATATATTTTTTTCACAGATCATCATTTGTCTATGTACATTATTTATATAATTTGTTTAAATTATGTATTAAAATCTATTAGTTTTACTTTATGAGTTCTGCCTTTGGTGTCATGCTTAGAATATACTTCCCTTCCCTAATACTGTGAGAGATTCTCCTAGAATTTCTTCTTCTTATGCTTTTTAATCTAAAAGCTTGATTGAAATAGAATTTATTTTTTGTTAGGTATGGACTATTTTTCCCCACATTGATATCCAGTTGTCTCAACATCTTTCATTCAGCCATCCACCTTTTCCCACTTATTTGAAAACTTACCTTTATTACATATTAAATTCTCACGAATATTTTAGTAAATTTCTGGAGGCCAGCAAATGATTTTTTTTTAATTTCTTTGCCACAGTATTTTCAATATAAATTTTATTTTTATTCATCCACTCATTTCTTTATTATAATTAAAATAAAATAAATTATAATCACATAAAATTAACCTTTTTTTGGTATACAGTCTATGAGATTTAGATACGGATACATTCTAATAATCACAACCAAAGACAGGATACAGAAAATCTCGACATCACCCAAAATATCTTCATGCTGCCCTTTGTTTAATTTGTGTTTCCCTAGTTACTAATGGCATTGAGCTTCTTTTCCTGTACTCATTTGCCATCATATATCTTTTCTGGTTAGGAGTCTGTTCAAATATTATATCTATTTTTTTTTAAAAATTGATTGTTTCATTATCATTGCTTTTAATTTTTAAAAATTTTCAAGATATGAGTTCTCTGTCTAATTTGTGATTGGAAGATATGCCCACTCATTCTGTGACTTGTCTGTTGCAGAGCAAAAGTTCTTAATGAAATGTAATTTATCAATCTTTTCATTTAGAGATTGTATTTTGAGGGGTTTCCCTGGTGGCTCATTGGTTAAGAATTCACCTTAGAATGCAGGGAACATGGGTTCAATCCCTGGTCTGGGAAGATCCCACATGCTGTGGAGTAACTAATCCTATGCACCACAACTACTGAGCCTGTGCTCTAGAGCCCGTGAGCCACAGCTACTGAAGCCCACACGCCTAGAGCCCATGCTCCACAATGAGAAGCCACCGCAATGAGAGGTCCGTGCACTGCAATGAAGAGTAGGCCCCGCTCGCCACAACGAGAGAAAGCCCACGTGCAGCAAGGAAGAACCAACACAGCCAAAAATAAATAAATACATATAGATTGTGTTTTTTATGCCATACCTAGGAACACTTTGCCTGACTCAAGGTCGTAAAGATTTTCTGCCATGGCTTTTTTCTCTAAAAAATTATACATTTACATTTCACATTTTAAATTTACACTTACATTATGATCAATTTTGAGTTTAAATTCTGTATACAGTGTGAAGTGTAAGCTCAGGTCCATTTTTTTTTGTATAGAAAAAAAAAGTTTTCTTCTTCCAGCATCATTTTTAAAAGAGTTTCTCCATTGAATTGTCTTTACAGTCTGATAGAATGCCTTCCTTCATCCTTTATCCATAAAAATGTATTGCCTATTCTTTACTGTTATTTATTCCAAATGTTATTTGGAACTACTCAGTTCTCATTTTAATCTTAGAAAATTTAGAGTTGTGACTGGAATTACATAAAAGTACATAGATTAACTGAGAGAATTTATATTCTTACAATATAATTTTTTGCTTTTTTCTTAAAATTTTTATTTAATTAATTTATTTTTTTGTTTTTTTGTCCGCACTGCAAGGCATGCAGGATCTTAGCTCCCAGACCACGGATCAAACCAATGCCCTCTGTAATGGAAGCTAGGAGTCTTAACCACTGGACTCCCAGGGATTTCCTTTCCTGTGATAGAAATTTTATATAGGTTAGTCTTGTGTCACTCAAAATGTGATAGTTTTCTTCATGTAGATTCTCAAAATGTTCTTAGTATCAGCAATTTTATATTTGTATTGATATTGTGAATGTAATATATACTTGTTATATTTTCTAAACAATTATTTCTATTATATGGGAAGGTAGGTTTTGTATTTTTATGTATATATATATATATATATATATATATATTTAAACATCTTTATTGGAGTATAATTGCTTTACAATGTTGTGTTAGTTTCTGCTTTATAACACAGTGAATCAGTTATACATATACATATGTCCCCATATCTCTTCCCTGTTGCATCTCCTTCCCTCACACCCTCCCTATCCCACCCCTCTAGGTGTTCACAAAGAACCTAGCTGTTCTCCCTGTGCTATGTGGCTGCTTCCCACTAGCTATCTATTTTACGTTTGGTAGTGTATATATGTCCATGCCATTCTGTCGCTTTGTCCCAGCTTACCCTTTCCCCTCCCCGCATCCTCTGGTCCATTCTCTAGTAGGTCTCTGTCTTTATTCCCATCTTACCACTAGGTTCCTCGTGACCATTATTATTTATTTTTTTAGATTCCATATATACGTGTTAGTATATGGTATTTGTTTCTCTCTTTCTGACTTACTTCACTCGGTATGACAGACAGACTCTAAGTCCATCCACCTCACTACAAATAACTCAATTTCGTTTCTTTTTATGGCTGAGTAATATTCCTTTGTACATATGTGCCAAATCTTCTTTATCCATTCATCTGTTGATGGACACTTCGGTTACTTCCATGTCCTGGCTCTTGTAAATAGAGCTGCAATGAATATTTTGGTACATGACTCTTTTTGAATTATGGTTTCCTCAGGGTATATGTCCAGTAGTGGGGTTGCTGGGTCGTATGGTAGTTCTATTTGGAGTTTTTTAAGGAACCTCTATACTGTTCTCCATAGAGGCTGTATAAATTTACATACCCAACAACAGTGCAAAAGGGTTCCTTTTTCTCCACACCCTCTCCAGCATTTACTGTTTGTAGATTTTTTGATGATGGCCATTGTGATCGGTGAGAGATGATATCTCATTGTAGTTGTGATTTGCATTTCTTTAATGATTAATGATGTTGAGCATTCTTTCATGTGTTTGTTGGCAATCTGTATAACTCATTTAGAGAAATGTCTATTTAGATCTTCGGCTCATTTTTGGATTGGGTTGTTTGTTTTTTGATATTGAGCTGCGTGAGCTACTTGTAAATTTTGTAGATTAATCCTTTGTCAGTTGCTTCATTTGCAAATATTTTCTCCCATTCGGAGGGCTGTCTTTACATCTTATTTATGGTTTCCTTTGCTGTGCAAAAGCTTTTAAGTTTCATTATGTCCCATTTGTTTATTTTTGTTTTTATTTCCATTCCTCTAGGAGGTGGGTCAAAAAGGATCTTGCTGTGATTGATGTCATGGAGTATTCTGCCTATGTTTTTCTCTAAGAGTTTGATAGTGTCGGGCCTTACATTTAGGTCTTCAATACATTTTGAGTTTATTTTTGTTCATGGTGTTAGGGAGTGTTCTAATTTCATTCTTTTACATGAAGCTGTCCAGTTTTCCCAGCACCACTTATTGAGAATGCTGTCTTTTCTCCACTGCATATTATTCCCTTCTTTATCAAAGATAAGGTGACCCTATGTGTGTGGGTTTATCACTGTGCTTTCTATCCTGTTCCATTGATCTATATTTCTTTTTTTGTGCCAGTACCATACTGTCTTGATTACCGTAGCTTTGTAGTACATTCTGAAGTCAGGGAGCCTGATTCCTCCAGCTCCATTTTTCTTTCTCAAGATAGCTTTGGCTATTCAGGGTCTTTTGTGTTTCCATACAAATTGTAAAATTTTTTTGTTCTAGTTCTGTGAAAAATGCCAGTGGTAATTTGATAGGGATTGCATTGAATCTGTAGATTGCATTGGGTAGTATAGACATTTTCACAGTGTTGATTCTTCCAATCCAAGAACATGGCATATGTCTCCATCTATTTGCATCATCTTTAACTTCTTTCATCAGTATCTTATAATTTCTTTCATAAAGGTCTTTTGTCTCCTTAGGTAGGTTTATTCCAAGATATATTATTTTTTTGTTGCAATGGTACGTGGGAGTGTTTTCTTAATTTCACTTCCAGATTTTTCATTTTTAGTGTATGCAAGATATTTCTGTACATTAATTTTGTATCCTGCTACTTTACCGAATTCATTGATTAGCTCTAGTAGTTTTCTGGTAGCATCTTTAGGATCCTCTATGTGTAGTATCCTGTTATCTGCAAACAGTGACATCTTTACATCTTTTTCTCTGATTTGGATTCCTTTTATTTCTTTTTCTTCTCTGATTGCTGTGGGTGAAACTTCCAAAACAATGTTGAGTAAAAGTGGCGAGAGCGGGCAACCGTGTCTTGTTCCTGATCTTAGTGGAAATGGTTTCAGTTTTTCACCATTGAGGACTGTGTTGGCTGTGGGTTTGTCATATGGCCTTTATTATGTTGAGGAAAGTTCACTCTATGCCTACTTTCTGCAGGGTTTTTATCATAAATAGGTGTTGAATTTTATCAAAAGCTTTCCCTGCATTTATTGAGATGATCATATGGTTCTTCCCCTTAAATCTGTTAATATGGTGTACCACATAGATTGAATTGCGTATATTGAAGAATACTTGAATTCCTGGGATAAACCCCACTTGATCATGGTGTATGATCCTTTTAATGTGCTGTTGGATTCTGTTTGCTAGTGTTCTGTTGGGGATTTTTGCATCTATGTTCATCAGTGATATTGGCCTGTAGTTTTCTTTCTTTGTGACATCTTTGTCTGGTTTTGGTATCAGGGTGATGGTGGCCTCGTAGAATGAGTTTGGGAGTGTTCCTCCCTCTGCTATATTTTGAAAGAGTTTGAGAAGGATAGGTGTTTGCTCTTCTCTAAATGTTTGAAAGAATTCACCTTCGAAGCCATCTGGTCCCAGATTTTTGATTGTTGGAAGATTTTTAATCACAGTTTCAATTTCAGGGCTTGTGATTGGTCTGTTCATATTTTCTATTTCTTCCTGATTCAGTCTTGGCAGGTTGTGCATTTCTAAGAATTTGTCCATTTCTACCAGGTTGTCCATTTTATTGGCATAGAGTTGCTTGTAGTAATCTCTCATGATCTTTTGTATTTCTGCAGTGTCAGTTGTTACCTCTCCTTTTTCATTTCTAATTCTATTGATTTGAGTCTTCTCCCGTTTTTTCTTGATGAGTCTGGCTAATGGTTTATCAATTTTGTTTATCTTCTCAAAGAACCAGCTTTTACTTTTATTGATCTTTGCTATCGTTCCCTTCATTTCTTTTTCATTTATTTCTGATCTGATCTTTATGATTTCTTTCCTTCTGTTAACTTTGTTTCTGTTTTGTTTTGTTTTTCGTTCTCTAATTGCTTTAGGTGTAAGGTTACTGTGTTTACTTGAGATGTTTCTTGTTTCTTAAGGTAGGATTATATTGCTATAAACTTCTCTCCTCGAACTGCTTTTGCTGCATCCCATAGGTTTTGGGTCATCGTGTTTTCATTGTCATTTGTTTCTAGGTATTTTTTGATTTCCTCTTTGATTTCTTCAGTGATCTCTTGGTTATTAAGTAGTGTATTGTTTAGCCTCTATGTGTTTGTATTTTTTACAGATTTTTTCCTGTAATTGATATCTAGTATCATAGTGTTGTAGTCGGAAAATATACTTGATATGATTTCAATTTTCTAAAATTTACCAAGACTTGATTTGTGACCCAAGATATGATCTATCCTGGAGAATGTTCCATGAGCACTTGAGAAGAATATGTATTCTGTTGTTTTTGAATGGAATGTCCTATAAATCTCAATTTAGTCCATCTTGTTTAATGTATCATTTAAAGCTTGTGTTTCCTTATTTATTTTCATTCTGGATGATCCGTCTATTGGTGAAAGTGGGGTGTTAAAGTCCTCTACTATGATTGTGTTACTGTCGATTTCCCCTTTTATGGCTGTTAGTATTTGCCTTATGTATTGAGGTGCTCCTATGTTGGGTACATAAATGTTTACATTTTTTCTATCTTCTTCTTTGATTGATCTCTTGATTAATAGTATTTATTTTAAAGTCTATTTTGTCTGATATGAGAATTGGTACCCCAGCTGTCTTTTGGTTTCCATTTGCATAGAATATCTTTTTCCATCCCCTCACTTTCAGTCTGTATGTGTCCCTAGGTCTGAAGTGGGTGCCTTGTAAACAGCATATAGAGGGGTCTTGTTTTTGTATCCATTCAGCCTGTCTATGTCTTTTGGTTGTAGCATTTAATCCATTTACATTTAAGGTAATTATCGATATGTATGTTCCTATTACCATTTTCTTAATTGTTTTGGGTTTGTTATTGCAGGTCTTTTCCTCCTCTTGTGTTTCCTGCCTGGAAAAGTTCCTTTAGCATTTGTTGTAATGCTGGTTTGGTGGCGCTGAACCCTCTTAGCTTTTGCTTTTCTTTAAAGGTTTTAATTTCTCCTTCAAATCTGAATGAGATCCTTGCTGGGTAGAGTAATCATGGTTGTAGGTTTTTTTCCTTCATCACTTTAAATATGTCCTGCCACTGCCTTCTGGCTTGCAGAGTTTCTGCTGAAAAATCAGCTGTTAACCTTATGGGGATTCCCTTCTGTGATTTTTGTTGCTCTTCCCTTGCTGCCTTTAATATTTCTCCTTTGGGGCTTCCCCTGGTGCCGCAGTGGTTGAGAGTCCACCTGCCGATGCAGAGGACACGGGTTCGTGCCCCGGTCTGGGAAGATCCCACATGCCACGGAGCGGCTGGGCCTGTGAGCCATGGCCACTGAGCCTTCGCGTCCGGATCCTGTGCTCCGCAACGGGAGAGGCCACAAAAATGAGAGGCCCACGTACCGCAAAAAATAAATAAATAAATAAATACAATATTTCTCCTTTGTACTTAATTTTTGATATTTTGATTAATATGTGTGTTGGCATCTTTCTCCTTGGATTTATCCTGTATGGGACTCTCTGTGCTTCCTGGACTTGACTATTTCCTTTCCTATATTAGTGAAGTTTTCAACTATAATCTCTTCAAATATTTTCCCATTCTCTTTCTTATTCTCTTCTTCTTCTGAGACCCCTATAATTCGAATGTTGGTGCATGTAATGCTGTCGCAGAGGTCTCTGAGACTGTCCTCAATTCTTTTCATTCTTTTTTCTTTATTCTGCTCTGCTGTAGTTATTTCCACTATTGCATCTTCCAGGTCACTTATCCATTCTTGTGCCTCAGTTATTCTGCTATTGATCCCTTCTAGAAAAATTTTAATTTCATTTATTGTGTTCTTCATCACTGGTTGTTTTGCTCTTTAGCTCTTCTATGCCCTTGTTAATGTTTCTTGTACTTTCTCCATTCTATTTCCAAGATTTTGGATCTTCTTTACTATCATTATTCTGAATTCTTTTTTAGGTAGACTGCTTATTTCCACATCATTTGTTAGGTCTGGTGGGTTTTTTCCTTGCTCCTTCATCTGCTGTGTGTTTCTCTGTCTTCTCATTTTGCTTAACTTACTGTGTTTGGGGTATCATTTTTGCAGGCAGCAGGTTCATAGTTCCCATTGTTTTTGGTGTCTGCCCCCAGTGGCTAAGTTTGGTTCAGTGGGTTGTGTAGGCTTCCTGGTGTAGGGGACTAGTGCCTGTGTTCTGGTGCATGAGGCTGGATCTTGTCTTTCTGGTGGGCAGGTCCATGTCTGGTGGTGTGTTTTGGGGTGTCTGTGACATTATTATGATTTTAGGCAGCCTCTCTGCTAATGGGTGGGGTTGTGTTCCTGTCTTGCTAGTTGTTTGGCATAGGGTGTCCAGCACTGTACCTTCCTGGTTGTTGAGTGGAGCTGGATCTTGGCATTGAGATGGAGATCTCCAGGAGATTTTTGCCATTTGATATTACGTGGAGCTGGGATGTCACTGGTGGACCAATGTCCAGAATTTGTCTCTCCCACCTCAGAGGCACAGCCCTGACACCTGGCTGGAGCACCCAGAGCCTGTCATCCACATGGCTCAGAATAAAAGGGAGAAAAAAAGAAACAGAGAAAGAAAAAGATAAAATAAAATAAAAGTAATTAAAGTAAAAATCAAAAAAATAATTATTAAAAAAAATTAAAAGTAATTGAAAAGAAGGAAAGAAAGAAGAGAACAACCAAACTAAAAAACAAATTCACCAATGAAAACAAGCGCTGAAAACTATATTGAAAAAAAAAAAAAAAAAAAAAAAAAAAAAAAAAAAAAAAAAAAAAAAAAAAAAAAAAAAAAAACACTCACACACACAAATAAAACAGACAGACAGAACCCCAGGACAAATGATAAAAGCAAAGCTATAAAGACAAAATCACACACAGAAGCATACACATACACACTCACAAAAAGAGAAAAAGGGGAAAAAATATATATATATTGTTGCTCCCAAAGTCAACCTCCTCAATTTGGGATGATTTGTTGTCTCTTCACTTATTCCACAGATGCAGGTACATCAGGTTGATTGTGGAGCTTTAATCCGCTGCTCCTGAGGCTGCTGGGAGAAATTTCCCTTTTTCTTCTTTGTTCGCACAGCTCTCGGGGTTCAGCTTTGGATTTGTCCCTGCCTCTGCATGTAGGTCACCTGAGGGCATCTGTTCTTCGCTCAGACAGAACGGGGTTAAAGGAGCAGCTGATTCGGGGGCTGTGGCTCACTCAGGCTAGGGGGAGGGAGGGGTACAGATGTGGGGCCAGCCTGCGGTGGAAGAGGCCGGCGTGACTTTGCACCAGCCTGAGGCGTGCCAGGCGTTTTCCCGGGGAAGTTGTCCCTGGATCACGGGACCCTGGCAGTGGTGGGCTGCACAGGCTCTGGGAGGGGAGGTGTTTATAGTGACATGGGTTTGCACGCAGGCTTCTTGGTGGCGGCAGCAGCAGCAGCAGCCTTAGCATCCCATGCCCGTCTCTGGGGTCCGCACTGGTAGCCACAGGTCGCACTCATCTCTGGAGCTCTTTTAAGCAGCTCTCTTAATCCCCTCTCCTCACGCACCAGGAAACAAAGAGACAAGAAAAAGTCTCTTGCCTCTTCAGCAGGTCCAGACTTTTTCCTGGACTCCCTCCAGGCTAGCCGTGGTGTACTAACCCCCTGCAGGCTGTGTTCATGCCGCCACCCCAGTCCTCTCCCTGGGATCCGACGGAAGCCCGAGCCTCAGCTCCCAGCCCCCGCCCGCCCCGGCAGGTGAGCAGACAAGCCTCTCGGGCTGGTGAGTGCTGCTCGGCACCGATCCTCTGTGCAGGAATCTCTCCACTTTGCCCTCCACAACCCTGTGGCTGTGCTCTCTTCCGTGGCTCCGAAGCTCCCCCCTCCACCACCCACCGTCTCCAACCGCGAAGAGGCTTCTTAGTGTGTGGAAAACTTTCCTCCTTCACAGCTCCCTCCCACCGGTGCGGGTCCTGTCCTTATTCTTTTGTCTCTGTTTTTTCTTTTTTCTTTAGCCCTACCGAGGTATGTGGGAAGTTTCTTTCCTTTTGTGAGGTCTGAGGTCTTCTGCCAGTGTTCAGTAGGTGTTCTGTAGGAGTTGTTCCATATGTACATGTATTTCTGATGTATTTGTGGGGAGGAAGGTGATCTCCGCATCTTACTCTTCTGCCATCTTGAAGCTAACCTATATTTTTAATCTATCTACTTTTCAGAGATTATTATTTCCAAATAACTTTATATTTATTTTGTAAGATTTTCCTGATGTCCATTATATGCAAATAAAATTTATTAATCTCTTCTTTTTCAATGCCTACATTTATCAATTTTTATTCTAATTGCAATGACTAGATAGTCCAGAATACTGATACTAAGCATCCTTAGCTAGTCTTGATTTTAAGTGAGGATGCCAAATTTCATCTTAATGTTTATTGCACTGTTGAATTCAAGTAGATAACCCTTATTATTTTAAAGAATAATCTTCTATTCATGACTTAATAAATGTGTGGGTTTAAAAAAATTTTTTAATCAGGAATTTACATTGTATATTATAGGAAGCTTTCTACATACAGATATAAAGTGTTGCTTTCAGTAGTACTCTACAGTTGTATTTTGCATTATAGATATTTGGTGGTTGTTTTGGGATGTTACTATAATTCAAAGCAGTCTTTCTAGGAGAAAATACTTTGAATTCCAAACAACTAATTGATAATTCATTAAAGAATGCCTACATGTACTTTTAAAGCATCAATACTTCAAAGGATTTTGACCTGCTTTATCTCTTTTCATGCATCTGTTATAATTATTTGTCATATTTCTCTGATATTATGATAAACATAATACTAGAATTGAGACTATGTCATGTATGCAGCTCTGCTTATATAACCACTAGCAGCTCTAAGATCTTTTTAATATTTTCTTTTACTCCCACATCTCTACCCAAGGGACCTAGTCTATTGACTTCCTGGGCTCTATTCTTTTCAGCTAAAACCCATTACGATTTGAAAACTTCACCTTAGACACTAAATCAGGTATCTGCCCTTTTTATTTCTCCCAGTATCTCCTCTTTTCTCCCCTAATAATACTGTTCATGTATAATTGTTTAACTACTAAAATCTACTGCCTCTCCTTCATCTTATTCTTTTCCTTTTTTCCTCATAATACATAAGGGTAAAGATCTAAGATCAATACTATGTTAGCCTAACCTGAACAAATTGAGTCTTGGAAAGCTAATCTCAGACTGGATTTCTACCAGTCAGACAGCTTGCCAATAGGTGTTCAATGCTACCCTGAATCTAACTGAGTAGATATCAAACTTCAACAAAGAAATGCCTGGAAGAGATTTTCAAACCGTATGTCTTAAGCATTTCAACAGACATTGTGCCCACAGTATATCATTGTGGCCAGTTTGGCAAGTATAAACAGCTAATATTTATTCAACATTTATATTATGGGATCATTCCAACCATTTATATATTTTTTTCATGCTATTCCCATAACAGGACCTCAAGGCAGGTACTATTAAAAATTCTTACCTTACAGCTGAGATAACTGGGGTACTGAGAGGTTCACATAACCAATAAATGTTACAGGAAATTTAGAACTCAGATTATTTCATTCTAGAAACCCTGAGTATAACCATTAGATTAGTGGTCACCTGGTGATTTGAAAGATCTTGAATTTAATCTTGTGAAGTTGGAGTCCTAGTGATGTCTAGAGTTAAATTGTATGAAATTGGAGTTGCCAGTAAACTCTATAAAGTCATATACAGGACCACTGGAGAATCCCCACAGGTTCTTAGAACTGCCAAAAATTGCAGCCCCATTTCCAGATTATATCTCAGCCTTAACAATTGAGAATGTTACATCTGAGACGTAATATGAATTACCCAATCGAAAAAAACAAAAAAAAAGGGAGAGAGAGAGAAAGATATTTCCCAAAACGATACTGAGGAAAGCAGCATTGAGTAGTTGAGGATAAAAGTGGATGCCTAAATTACTCAGAGCTCTTAATATTCTTTCTCAAACCAAGATACTCGGAAGAGGGCTTCCCTGGTGGCGCAGTGGTTGAGAGTCCGCCTGCCGATTCAGGGGACACGGGGTCCGGGAAGATCCCACATGCTGCAGAGCGGCTGGGCCCGTGAGCCATGGCCGCTGAGCCTGCGCGTCCGGAGCCTGTGCTCCGCAACGGGAGAGGCCACAACAGTGAGAGGCCCGAGTACTGCAAAAAAAAAAAAAAAAAAAAAAGATACTTGGAAGATGATCAGCCATGTGTTTGACTCTCAAGCTGAGGGACAGGCTTTGAAACAATAGCCCATTTATCAAAATCACACTCGACAATTAAAGATGTGGTGCCTTCATAGGACATCAGGTGAAACAAAATGATGTTGATATTTCTGAATGTCTACTATATGCACGCACTCTCCCAGGGATTTCAGTAATTTTTAAAAATATTTTCCTCCTAACATAGTTGGTGAATTTGATTTTGGTAAATTGGCTGCTACTGTCCCAAAGCATTGTCTGATTTAACTGGGGGAACTTTCCTATTCCTTTCTCAGGTTCAGAGTCAAATCCACATTTGAATCCATTAACATGGAGGTATCAAAACCTTCATTTTAAGGATGAGGAGCGCAAGACTCCTCAGGTTTCATAGTTACTGAGTGGCAGAACCAAGCTGTAAGCCTGTTTATTTTGATTCAAAGCAAAACAAAAATAAACCTGAGATTCCCTGTTATCTAAGTCAGCATGGTGACATTTGAACCCGGCTTTCATCTGTATCCAGCATGGTCTCTTCTCCAAGCTCAGTTCTCTCAACTGATGTTCATATGAAATAATTTTAGGACTTTGTCACAAGCCTGGTTATCTCCTCCTAAAAATCTGTTAAGACTGTTTAGAGACAGACACCAATAACTGACCACTCTTGTCTGACCAGCAGAAAATTATACCTCACACCTTAGCCTCCCTTTCCACAAATTGGTATATGGCATTTACTTATCTATTTTACAGAGTTGATGTGACTTTCAATGAAATCACATGGCAAACCATTTTAAACTATACATTGCTATACTTTTGTACTATTATTAATATTATTAGAATGGGAATATTTGAAGCTCAATATTTTTCAGAAATTATCTATAGTCATAAGACTCTCTTAAAAGACATAATATGCTTTCCATTGACATACATTTTACATACTTCAAAAGATCTCTAAGTATTTTCTAAGTATTAGCTTAATGTTTCATATGGTGCACAGACTGAATGTATTTTGTACTATCTCTAATTTGCAAATCGAAAAAGACATGAAGTAGGAACCATTTGGTAAATTAATGAAACATTTAACAATTATACAAATTCTGTGACTCCAAATCAGTACATTAAGGCTTTTGATTCACTTAATCTTTAATTCATGTGTAGTTCATTGATGCAAATGTTCTGGCTATAACATTTCTATTGAATCAAACATATGCTCCATTAAAGACTCCATGTGACCTTAGGGCCTCATCTGACTTAACTCAAATGATATTAATGATGGAACACATTCTCATTTACTATAAATTTTTAGGGGCCTTTCATACCATTGCTTAGGAAAATGATTGCTACTGGTGGCAAATTTTAGTACAAAGAAAAGTTGTGTGATATTGACTTATCTATCAAATTTACCTGATTAGCATGGAGACAATTTCTGTGACTTATTTTATTTTTAAACTATAAAATGCATAATAAATATATAGACAAATAATAATATAAATTAAAAATAGCAAGGAAATAAGTCATTATTACTAAAAGTTCATGTTGATCTATATATTTCCAGACATTTTTATGTAGGTATATATTTTATGCAATTATGTTTTACAGTATGCTCTCTTACTTAATATATTGTAAACATTTCCAAAATCAATAAATATACTTCTTCAGAATAATCTTACTAATCTCTAGTATTTCAGCATATACATGAAACACAATTTTCCTCAATCACTCTTTATGGAAAGGCCTTTCTATTACTTCTAATTTCATTTGTTAAGTGATGCAACAATAACTGTATTTGTGCTTAACATTTATCCTAATATCTCACAGTTTCCTGGGGATAGATTACCAAAAATGGACTTGCAGTCTTTTAGGGGTAGATATATATTGCCAAAGTGATTCATAGAATGGTTTTATGGAGTCTATGAATTGACTTTCCACAATCTCCTTGTTTCAAGACAACCCTGGCTGTAGTCATTTTTAAGTTAAATCTTTCTCAGTTTACAAAAAGATAAATGGTATCGTCTCGAAAATTGCACTTCTTTCCGAGTCAGTACATTTTTTAATGTGTTTATTGTCTATTTTCATGTCTTTTCCTGCACAGTTCTTATTCATGTTCATTTTTTCATTCTAAGTGAAATTTTCTTCTTTTGGTCTTATGTGTTTTTTAAAAATAATTTAAGAGTAATTATCTTCTCTATGTTTGGATTTTTTAATCTATTTTCAAATTTTTAATTTTTCCATATGAAAATTTAATATATTTTGAATGTAAGGGAGCAAAAAATTTTACATCTTCTCTCTTAGAGTTTTTTGGCTGGGACTGAGAAGTAAACATTAGACAGATTAATAGGAGCAAAGCATACAAATTTATATGTTTTACATGACACAGGAAATGAGGCTCAAAGAAGTGGCAAAATCTAAATACTTTTTTACTAGGTTGAACAAAGAGAGGCAATTATAGAAAACTAACTAAAATGTATGGGGAGGCTAAAGAAAGGTAAGAATTATTTTCACAAGGTCTGTTTGTACAGAATTCTCTCAGCTTTGACTTCCCATTGAAGAATGATTCTTTTCTCCTGGTACAGGAAGGGCATCTTTCACATGGGAATTTTTATCTCCTGTTTTAGAAGAAAAGGGGAGATTAAAATGCCTTGCTTGCATTTGCTGTTTTTTGTTTGTTTGTTTGTTTGTTTAAGTGCCCTTAGCTCAAAATAATCCTTATGTCAAAGTGGCATATTTTGGAGTGTCAGTTTCTACAACCTTAAGAAATAAAGTTTTTCATTCCTTTTCCACATGGAAATATATTTAAAATGTACGCAATCAAATTGATGTCTGTTTGTTATTTCTGCCTTTGTTGTAACTTTTTAACATCTTTTCTCACTATAATATATACATATATATTACTTATATATAATTTTAGTGCTATTATTCTGTTTAACAAGTTCAATCTCTTAAGGATTTGTTTTGATTTATGTTTCTCAAAATCAAAATAACTCTCTGGTCATTTTTATCCAAAATGTTTATGCAGTAATTCATCCTTTTCTCCTGATTTGAACTATCACATTTATCATATTTTTGTGTTTATCTAGATCTATTTCTGAGGTTTGTCTCTTGACCCATTGATATTGTCTGTTACATCAATACCACACCATTTTAAGTAAGTATCATATTTTAATATCTAGTAGGATAATTTTTTAGCACTGTACTTTTGTAAAATAAAATAATTTTGTCAAGTTCTAAAGAAAATTCTACTTGCACTTCATAGTGATTGTATTAAATTTATATATTAATCCTGAGAGAATGAGCATCGATATAATCCTGAGTCTTCCAAACAAGGATATGGAATTTAATGTTCATTTATTAATTAACCTTTCATGGCTCTCAGTAAAGTTTTTAAAGTCCTAATCACAAGTAAGTTTCTTAGTTCTGATTAATGTACCATGGTTATATAAAATGTTAACATTAAAGGAAGCTGGATGAAGGACATATATTGGAATTCCATACTATATTTTCAAATTTTCTGTAACTCTAAAATAATTCCAAAATAAAAGTATATTAAAACCATTGGATTTTGGCTATTTCTGTTTATATCCATTTAATTAATGTTTTAGACATACATTTCACTAGGCCACAGGTAAATTTCATGATGAAGGAAGCTAATGAACCACCCTCCAACCACATAATTACACATTGTTTCCAAAAACTTGAATGTCAACCAGAAAGCCTCAGTAGGAAGCAGATAATCACTTAGCCAAAGAGGTTTCTTGGAATTCTTTCTTTCCTTCTTCCTTGTCTTCTTCCCCTCTCAGAAACTTATCCAGATCTGTGCATGTTCAGGATGTGGAAAAGGTGGGGAGAGTTCTGTCTCGCCAGTGCACAGTGGTCATTGTGCAAACACCACGCCCAAGTGCAATTAAAAGACATGGAGACACAGGCCTTAGTAAAGTCGACTCAATAAATAATTCTCAGAAGGCACCATCACAAGCTAGCAGGCCCAGGGGCACTGAGTTGGATCAACCAGATC
This sequence comes from Platanista minor, assembly GCA_004363435.1. Classification (NCBI taxonomy): domain Eukaryota; kingdom Metazoa; phylum Chordata; class Mammalia; order Artiodactyla; family Platanistidae; genus Platanista; species Platanista minor. The sequence continues at coordinate 39,066 of RJWK010005918.1, forward strand.
AATTAGGAACTGCACACTGACCTTGATCACCCCTTGTCTAGACCATGATACTGTAAAAGGGACAGGTATTATACACTAATTCTGACACGGAGTACCTATATTTTGTGTGTAAGTTACTCAACATCTCTACGCCTCAGTTACTTCATCAGTGAAATTGGGTTGCTCTTTCACATCTCTGTGCCTTTGTCCCATATGCATTTGTACCTTAATTTTGCCAAACTGTATATTGATTTATTCAAATATATGATAAGAGGAGACAATGACACAGCCATTTTTCCAGATGCTGGAGATATATTCGTTTCTCTTACATTCACTAGACTGAGTTACTTGGTGACAGGATGCAATTTTTACTTATTTTGTTATTATCGGCTCCCAGCACCAACTTGCTCTACTAAGTGTTTAGCAAATATTTAACAAAATAATTCCCTTGGCAACAAGTATAGTCTCATATATTCTAAAGCTGCTGAGGTTTCCCCACAAAGTGAGAGGTAGTCTACCCTTTCCCACTACCCAAAAAATCCTGGGGTTTCAGGAAAATTCCACTTGTTGTTTGGGAGAATATTAAGGACAAGGATTTGAGGGGGGAACGAAAGCTATCTTCATCAGGTGCTGCTTTTATTACCTTTCCAACACTCTCTGCCATAAAGTAGAGAAACACACACATCTAGTTAAGTTGTCACACCAGGAAAGTCTGATATTCTCTAAAGAATATGCATGAACCACGGGGATGTAACTAGGAAATGAGAATATTTGCCTGTTGTGAGCTTCATACAAAATCACAGAGGCTAAGATCATGTTTGCCTAACCCATCAGGAAATTCAGATGAAAGCAACAGTGCTACCATGTCTGAGTGAAATACAGGACATCCTCTGGGTTTGTGGACTCAGGATTCCCAGTTTTCAGTATTTATTATCAACATGACATGTGCTCAGTTAATTGATGATCCTCTGGGTTGCTTTAGCCCTACTAGCTGTATTCTCCTGGCTGCTATAGTTATATAAATGGCCCTGGACTGGGAACACAGCTCTTTGTTAAAGGAGAGGTTTGCAGATTAAAGAAGGGTGCTAAAGACAAACCAGCCCCTAATATAGACTTCCTCTCTGATGTAATCAGGAGAACTAAAAGATCTGGAAGGAAGCAAAAGGAGACCTGTGGGTTGCCTGGGTTAAAACCCACAACTTTATGTTTGCCTAATTCTAGAAATATTTATAAATTTTATCTGTCAAGAGAAAAATCTTTATGAGCATACATTATGCACTCAGAAACTAAGTTAATATGAGATTTGACTTAGAATAATGTGAACACAAAAATAAAAATATGATTAGCATATACCTTTCAAAACTCTTCACATTAGTATTATTATTAAGAGCTAATGCTGGAAACATAGCAAACACATGAAAAAAAAAAAAAAATCTAGAGTGTTGACAGCTGCCCAAAGAAATCTCTGATCTTCAGATTCCCCTATGTCAGAAAACAAATATTATGTTTAAGGGCACAAAATTCATATTCACAAAATATATTGAGGTAACATTGTTTCAAATTTTTAGATCCCATCATATAAAGCATGTGGTTACCAATTGTTCCTAAAATTAAATACTGTAGTAACTAGTACAATTAGAAACCAGCAACAATATGGGAATATGTAATTAACCATTAAAAAGTTTAAGGGACATTATTTTAGGTCTAAGGACCAGGTTCTAGCCAAACATAATTCTTGGTCAATAAAGAAATGTAGGCCATGGTGATATTGTCTTTCAGAGGAGTCATTTGGACAAATGAAAAAGTCATTCAAAGGTATGTGAGCCATGCTTAACCTATTTATTATCGGACAGGGTGTTTTCTGATAGTGTGTGTACATGTGTATGTGTATATGAATTTGGTGGGTGCATTTGGTTATCAAGGTATTATCTAAAGTATCCAAACTGTGGTTTTGGTTTGAAAACCAAATTAAGCAAATGCTACTAAAAATTTAATAAGCAATGGTTCTTTATATAACCTCCAGTTATGTTGTGCATTCGTGTAACCTTTTCTTAAGAGAAAATCTAAAGAATTATAAACAAAGTGTTATAATTAAAATAGATTTTAAAGAATATGCAGTAATTTTACTAAAGCAAACTTGTCAGACCCAAGTCATAACCTGAATCTTATCCAATTGCTTAGGAGATTTCCTAGAAAATTAACTTTATCTTAAAATAGTTTAAAAATTTTTTATCAAAGTATAGAAATTACAGTTTATTAAATCAGATTTTTAAAGACTGTACTTTATTACCCAGGAGTCAAGGAGAGAACAGATTAATTTTCAGTTAAAATATTTACTGAAGAAATTTCTGAGTCTTTTGTTCCTTTTCCTCCCCCTTCTCTTTGTTTTGCAATATTTCCGTGTTGACCATAAAGTGGATTTTAAGCTGATAAGTGCATTTAGTGAAGAGGCATGTTCCTTAGTTTTGAAGTTTTGATAAGTAGAAGCTCATCTAAATCTTTTTATTTATTGACAAATTAATTTACCTTTTAATTTTAACCACATACCAGATCATTTTGTGCTGTAGTTTTATAGTTTATATAAGAAAAAGTTCTCCTTGTAATCTTAGAAATAACTGATATTTACAATATTAAGACATAAAATGTCTCCTAAACGTATAAACATTTATGTTAGAAGGTATGTTTAGCTTTACCTGAAATTGTTTTACCTGAAAAAGATTCAAATGTGTTTTCTCAAAGCCTGTCTACAGTGTAGCTAGCAAGATTTTTGTACTGTGGCTTCTACTTGCAATCCACAGTGTTTGTTTCTCAGTAACCCTCCATCCATCCATGCCACATGTGGAACATGCTTCAAAAACTCCTTAAAGCATTTCCTCTGACCATCTTGCTTCAGTAGATTAACCTCAATTCCAATCTGTATTTGAAAACCCTCCTATTTTAATTTTGGCTTAAAAGAAATAGTGACAAGACCTATAAAGGAGTAGTAGTCCTAGAAGCTGTATTTGAGAATCATCAGTTGGCATGAATGGGCTCAAATTCACTATGAGCTAAAAGGTAATGATCACTCTAAGAAGCAAAAGAGGAAACAAATCCAAGGTAAACTGTGGAAACTCAATTTTCCTAATTGGGTCTTTCAGATCCCTCGGGAATTTAATTGTGGACACATCACATGAAGAAAATATTTCTCCTATTCTAATTTACATGGGATATTAGGCAATTCATTACACTGCAGAACATTTACTATAACACTTTCAAAACACAGTGTAACTCCTCACCCACTACTAAATCATCAGTGAATTGGTTTGTTGCACTATGTGTAGGAGCTGGGCCACAGAGATGCCTCTTTCATTTGGGAGCAGTAGACTCATATACATGCTGAAGACTCTAATATGCCAGAGTCAGTAATCTGTGGTCCCTGTTCTACGGCAGGATGTTCTCTGGGCCATCAATAACTCTACAAATTCACATCCTTTAATTACCAATCCAATCCTGAACAATTCATTTTACTTCTATTAGGGTTATAGTCTTTGGTCAATAGAAAATCTTATTTATAATTCTCCTTGCCACTAAATAATCTCATTATTAGTAGACTCTAAGCTATTATATAATCATTGGCCTAATAGCATCATGTGGATATCTGACCTACTACAAAATGAAACTACTATTTCTTTCTATCTAGCCTTAACAGGTAGCAGTCATTATTGTAATTTTTGAAATCATAGGTAAATATACTCTTGTCTTTGAAATTCGTATTACCTGTCTAGAGGACAGGTTTTCCACTTTAAAGATTCTATTTCTTTCCCTCCTGATCTCCACCGTGGTCTGCCCTCATTATAACTGATGACTCTCTCCTCTTTGCCACATCTGGGCCTTCTATGGAGAAATATTAGGGAACTTTTTTTTTTTTTTTTTTTGCGGTACGCGGGCCTCTCACCGTTGTGGCCTCTCCCGTTGCGGAGCACAGGCTCCGGACGCGCCGGCTCAGCGGCCACGGCTCACGGGCCCAGCCGCTCCGCGGCACGTGGGATCTTCCCGGCCCGGGGCACGAACCCGCGTCCCCTGCATCGGCAGGCGGACTCTCAACCACTGCGCCACCAGGGAAGCCCTATTAGGGAACTTTTAACACAAATTACAATTATTGGTTTATCTGTTTATTTCCACTAGATAATGAAACACACTGAATGCAGTATGTTCAGTCCTGGAACATAGTAAGCATCAAATAAATGTCTATAGAATGAATTGATTAATGAACCACATGTATTTGGTTATTAGGCATGATTCATGAGGAAATACTAAAATATAAAATATATAATTTAAAAAAATCTTTCCAATTCTAGAATCATTGTAGAAGTTAATTCAAAGTTGGAAATTTTCTACTTACAAAAATCAAAAAATAAGAATATCTTTAATAATTATGGTAACAGTTAAAGAAACTGAAATGAAAGTGTTCATTATTTTCATTTTTACTGTTTTAGTTTGTAGTGTTAGTATTTGAATATACTCTGAACTGTGGCTTTTTTGTCATTTTCAGTTAGATGTATTAGATTTTAAGCTGAGAGTTAATAACAACAACCAAAGACAAAACTTGGAATTGAGAAGCGTTAAAGGTACCATAATAAATGTTTTCTTTGAAACTTACGAGAACTTTTTGTGATAGTATTAAAAAACAAAAGCCTGTGATAAGGTAATTTATTTCATAAAGGTGTACTCTGGTCTGGCACTCACAATGCTTTAAAAGGAAAAAGAATATAATACATGATCACATTTTGCACTGGAGCTTAATTTATGTGGGAATCAAAAGAAAGATTCCCAAGAAACATTTAGTTCCTTTGTACAAATACCAAGTTACCTAAATACTGGCATACAGGACAGAAATAACTGTGTATTTACCCTGTAATTATATGATACTTAACCTTACAATTAAAGGAACAACAGTTGCCACGTACACAAAGTGCACTTACAGGAAGTAAGAGCACTATAAAATAAAGCAATTACTGAAATAAACTATATAATTAAAAATCTCTTAAGGCAGCAACAAGGCTTGCCCAGCTAATTCTGAAAGTACAAGGACAGTTACTCCCGATGCATTATCCTGTAGTGTACAAAGAATAGAAAATGTATCTTTTTCAGAAGCATGTTCTCTGGAAAAGAACACAAACAAGCTAAAACCTTTTAATTTGTTCCCAGAGCTGGTACACCCACCCTGTTTGGGAAGAGATTGAAGTTAGAAGAGCATTCTGAACACTAACGTCCAAATGCATCTTTGATAATAAGTGATGATTCAAAGCAGACCTATCCATTGGCATTGAGAGAAACAATGTCTCTTTTTAAAGGCTCATCCCAATAAGTACTATGTCACTTTTCCAGAGAAAACCCAAAAGTAGTTGGAGAGATATTTCTCTTTCTGAGAGGCACATATGTTTGACCCTGTCTATCCTTTTTCCCAAATATATATACAAGAATTGAGTAAGAACCAGAGAAGAACTTGTATGTGGCTCTCGCCAACTTTCAGTACAGTTTCTCCAGAAATATCTTATATTTCTACCCTTACTTTTGTTTACTTTTTTACAACTACTTTTTAAAATATTTTTTTTTTCTTGAAGTATATTTTACATGAATTGAAACAGATATTTTTTTTTTTTTTTTTTTTTTTTTTGTCTATACTGCATGGCATACGGGATCTTAGTTCCCCCACCAGAGATCTAACCCATGCTTCCTGCAGTGGAAACACAGAGTCTTAACCACTGGACAGCCAGGGAATTTTCTTTTATGACTACTTTTAATTGCACCCTCTTTCGTGGGGAATAAGACCTTATAAAGCCTTACTGATTAATCTCATATCACAGATAATGCATAGGGAGTATTAAGAATGACTCCGGGTTTCTGACTTATGCAACTGAGTGGATGGAAGGGCCATTCACTGAGACAGAAACTACTGGTTAGTGTGGAATATGGTGAGCTTTATTTTGAATTTTGGATTTGTTGGATTGAAGTTATTTTAGAACTCACAAGAGATATTTTAATGTATACACATGGGGAATTCCCTGTCGGTTCAGTGGTTGGGACTCCATGCTTTCACTGCCAAGGGCCCGGGTTGGATCCCTGGTCAGGGAACGAAGATCCCATAAGCCTCACGGTGAGGCCAGGAAAAAAAAAAAAAAAAAAAACTCCAAAGAGAGATCAAGGATACAGAGGGGAATTGACGCCATGAGTATGGGTAACCTTTTTCTAAAGAGAGAGTGCATTGTGATAAAAGGACAGGTGTAAGACTGAAGTTGTGCAATGCTAACAATGAAAGAAGGGATGAGATAGCAATAGAGGCTAAACAAGAAATGATCAGTATGGCAGGAAGAAACACACAGGAGAGTACAGGGACAAAATGCTAAGGAAAGACAGTTTTTCCAATAAGCCAGAGAGAGTCAACAATGTCAAATGCTCCTGAGGCACAAAGGGATATGAGAACTGAAAAATACCCTTTGGGTTTAGTATCGTTAATGACCGAAAGGGGGGGGGTCACCAATGATGGTGGAGCTTTACAGTATTTATGTGAATCTGAGGCAGGTGCCCAATGTAGCAGGAGGGCTCATCCAGGTATACGTCCCATTTTCCACTTCTGACCCATATAACTGGAAAAGTCATAGTAAGGAGTTGGGGGAAGATCCAGAGGTGTTCCTGAATTGGATTAGCGGAATCATTCAGACTTATGGCCCCACCTGGGCTGACATCCAGAGCCTCCTCAATGTACTCCTAACAGGGGAAGACAAGGCTTTGACCTTTTCAAAAGTTGGAGAGGAAGCAGACAGTGAGAACAGAAATGATGCAGGTCATGCTATTTTCAGACCAGGGAATCAAGTGGTCCCAGTCAACGAACCTAACTGGGACTACCAAAACTATAGAGAAGAGGATGGAAGACAGAGGCTGGTCCATTATAAAAATATGATCCTAAGGGAATCCAGGTAGCAGGACAGAAACCTGTCAACTGGAATAAAATAAAGGAAATCAATCAGGAGCCAACAGAAAACACTTCAGCATTCCTAGAGCACCTCAGGGAATGCCTCCCAATGTCTACTACCACTGACCTTGAGTCATTGGAAGCGAATACAATTCTGAGGTCATATTTCATTTCCCAAAGTGCCTCTGACATTAGGCATAAACTTCAGAAACTGGAACTAGAACCAGATGTCCCTAACCTCGCGCCTGGTTGAGGTTGCCAGGCGCGAGGAATTCCATACTGTATTTCCAAGATGAAGAGGAGGAGAAATCAGAGGATAAAAAGACCCAGAGGCAAGCCCACCTTCTGGCTGTTGTCCTCCAATATCAACCGGTCCGCACAGGAATCTGGACTAACTGTCCACCAAGACTCCAGTGCCCGAATCCCTGCTACTGCAAAGGGTTAGCGGGAAACTAGGAAAGGAAACTAGGACCCAATCAGTGTACCATATGTAAACAAGAGGGACACTGGAAGAGAGAATGCCCTAGCCACCCCTGAAGAGGGACAGAAATGACAGACCCTGGCCACTACCCCCGAAGGCTGATGGTCCAAATAGATGAAGAATAAGGGGGCCGGGGGCTCCTTAGCTGGCACTCCAATTGACCTCTGAGGAGCCCTGGCTAACATTGGACATAGGGGAAAAACCTGTTGGATTCTTAGTCAACATTGGTGCCACTTATTAGGCTCTGAAGAGGCAAACTCGGTCACAAGAGTTGTAAAATTATGGGGGTATCAGGGAAGGCCCAAGAATGGGCATTTATGGAGCCCTTAGAATGCAAACTAGACAAACACACACATGCTCACCTATTCCTTCCTGTATGTTCCAAAATATCCTTTACCCCTGCTAGGAAGAGATATCTTGCCTAAATTGGGGGCTACTATTTGTCTAATGGGAGACAAACTAGAGATTGGTGTCCCCTTGGACAAAGAGCATGAGGTTATGTTCATGGGTGAGGAGAAACTTCCTTGTATAGAGCAAGTCGACTTCCCAGGATTAAAGGCAAGGTCTGGGTTTGGTGGGACAAACTGTAGGAGCTAGTCCTGTGATAGTCCATCTAAAACTTGGACATACATGACCCAATAGGAAACAGCACCCTCTCTGTTGGGAGGCCTTGTTGGACATTGCCCCTGTTATACAGGGTTTTATTAGAACATGCCAATGAGCCTGTAATGCCCCCATTCTCCACATAAAGAAACCCAATGGGAAATACCAGATGGTACAGGAGCTGAGGGCAGTCAATGAAGCCACTGAGGATATATACCCAGTAGTCCCTAATCCAACACCCTGATGGCCACTGTACAACCCACCAGGGCTTGGTATTCTTATTAGATTAGAAAGGCGCCACCTTCTGTATTCCATTAGCCCCAGTGTCACAAGAAATTTTTGCTTTTGAGTGGCAGGACCCAAACACATAACAAAAACAATACCGCTGGACAGTCCTGTCCCAAGGGTTCAAAAATTTCTCATCATCTTTGGGAAAATCTCAGCTAAAGGTCAACATTTGGAAGAGGGGCACCCTCTGACAAAAATACTGTTACCACCCTGGGGCTTCCCTGGTGGCACAGTGCTTAAGAATCCACCTGCCAATGCAGGGGACACAGGTTCGAGCCCTGGTCCAGGAAGATCCCACATGTGCAGAGCAACTAAGCCCGTGCGCCACAACTACTGAGCCTTCACTCTAGAACCGTCGAGCCACAGCTACTGAAGCCTGTGCGCCTAGAGCCTATGCTCCTCAACAAGAGAAGCCACTGCAATGAGAAGCCCATGCACCGCCATGAAGAGTAGCCCCAGCTCAACACAGCTAGAGAAAGCCCGTGCACAGCAACAAAGACCCAAAGCAGTCATAAATAAAATAAATAAATTAAGAAAAAAATACTGTAACCACTCTGAACCACCTAGTTGATAAAGAATATAAGGTTTCCAAGAAAAAGTCTCAAATATCACAATCTAGGGTGACCTACCTAGGCTTTATTCTCACAGAAGGTCAGAGAAGCCCACCCCAGGAAAGAAAAGAAGCCATTTGCAGCCTTACACCTCCTAAAACTAGAAAACAGCTTAGGGGGTTTCCTGGGGATGGGCAGGTTTTTCTGCATCTGGATCCATAACCATGGTCTAACAGCTAGGCCTTTATATGAAAAGTTGAAAGGAAAGGATGGTCATCCTTTTGAATGGAATTCAGAACGTGAAGGGGTCTGTCAAGAAATGAAAAAGTATTTACCTCGGGCCCCTTCCCTGGCCCTCCCAGACTGAGCTAAACCCTTTGACTTTTTTATTCATGACAGAAGGAGAATCACCCTTGGGGTATTAGCCAAAAAACTGGGACCCCTTTACTTGGGTGGTTACTTATTTCTCTAAACAGTTAGATCAACCTGCTAAGGGCTGGGCTCCTGGCCAACAGGTAGTAGCAGCTACTATAACCCTGCTAAACAAGGCTGAAAGTTTAATTTTTTTGGTCAGCCAAACGCCATATGAACTCCACACCAGATTCAGGCTTTGATAAGTTCTAAGGAAACAGAATGGCTACACTCTGGAGGCTCAATTCAAGTTCAGGCTGTGCTTTTAGATAACCCAGTGGTTCCCATAAAAACCTGTCACAAGCTAAATCCTGCCACCCTGCTACCCACAGAAACAGGGCCTCTGGAGCATGACTGTATAGAAACCATAGACACAATCTATTCCAGGCTCCCTGACCTAGGAAGTGAGCCTCTCCCAGATACTGAAGAAGAATGGTTTACAGATGGGAATAGTTTTATGAGAGAGGGGAAAAGGCTAGGGGGGCATATACTGACTTCCCAGACCCAAGTCATAGAGGCACAAAACCTACTCTCAGAAACTTCAGCCCAAAAGGCCTAATGGATAGCCCTCACCTGAGCCTTAGAGCTTGGTTGGGACAGGGAAGATCTTTAGTTTTTATACAGACTCCCAGTATGTGTTTGCCATCCTACACACACGGGGCTATTTGGAAAGAAAGGGGTAAGCTTAGTGAGGCGAATAAACAGGTGAAACATGGCTTAAACATATTGAGATTCCTAGAAGCAGTGCAGCTTCTGAAAAAAGTGGCAGTGATTCACTGTAGGGATCATCAAAAAGGGAATATGGAGGTAATAAAGGGAAACAACAAAGTCGACACAACTGCCAAAAGAGCATCCCCAGAACAAGTTACTTGGTAATTATCCCTCATACCGAAGAGGCCAAATCCATCCAATTACTCTCCAGTCTATACAAAGGAAAAGTTAGAAACAGCCCAGAAAGGGGGCTTCAATAGAGAACTAGGAGGCCATGGATGGCTAGTTAATAAACATGGTACCCAGTTCTTTTCCCAAACTGCAGCTTGTCAAGCCATCAGGGAAGGCATCAAGGAAATCACTATGGGAAGAAAGCCCTATATAATGGATTAGTTGAGGTCATGGTAACTCCTGACATGAAAAATATAATCAGTCAGATAGTTGCAACATGCCCCATCTGCACATGAAAAACCCCAAAACCAGACCCTCACCCCCGTCAGAAGCCCCCAGATAAGACCCATTCAGACTGAAAGGGATATATATCCTGAGGAAGACTGGCAGATTGGTTTCACTGTCATCTCCAGAGCATCAGGCAAATTCAGGTACCTTGGTGCTAATGGACACATTTTCAGGGTGGGTAGAAGCTTTCCCCACTGGAACTAAAACAGCAGGTGAAGTAGCTAAACTATTACTAAAAGAGGTAATCCCCAGGTTGGGGCTCCCAGGATCCTTATTAAGTAATAATGACCCAGAATTCCTGTTTCCTGCCTCAAGTAACAAAAGGGATAACAAATGCCCTGGACATAAAATGGACCTTTCACTCAGCCTGGAGACCCCAACCACTGGAGGAAAGTAGAGAGATCCAATCAGGCCTTAAAAGGAACCTTAGCCAAGCAATGCCAGGAGGGAGACTCAAATAAATTGGATTGTTACTCCCAATTGCCCTGCTCTGCTCTAAGAGATAAGTTAAAGTTAAGTGACCCATTCCCCAAGCCTGAGAGAAGGTTCACTGTAGACCCCTTGACATGGAACAACTCCAGGTATGCCCTCTAGGCAGTATGCCCTCCAGGTAGGAGAAACCATGAGAGTCTTCATGGAATAAGGTAATAACCAGGTGTTGCCAGCACCCACTGATCTGGCCCTCCACCCCTTCTGGCCAGAAGACTGAGTGTATCTAAAAACCTGGAAAACAGGCAGCCCAAGACCAACTCATTCCTAAGTGGAATGGACCCCACTTGGTGATCCTAACCACCCATTCTGCCCTCAAGTTGCAGGAGATCACTCTGTAGATACATCACATTCAAGTGAAGATGGCCCAGAGCCCCAGCCTCCAGAGAGACAACCTGAGGCAACAAACCCCCTTGACTACTCCTGTGAATCTCTCTCTGATATGTAAATCAGGCAGTTGAAGAGGGGAAAACACAGCTAAGTAGGGTACCTGGATGCCCCAATAAAACGCTAGAATCATTGCACTCATCGGGGTGCTAGTGACCTTGACCGGGGAACACTGTTTGTAACAGTATATGTAACACTGTCACCAGAGAAAAGGTAACAGCCACCATGGTGCAACAATGGCCAATGAGATCAACCTAGACTTCAAGCCATTGACTTACTGGCCGGTATAGTCCTGGGTAACCGAATTGCCTTAGATAATCTGTCAATTGACCAGGGAGAGAGGTCTGTGCACTGGCCAACATATCGTGCTGTTGGCCTAATTGAAGAAAACGCAGACAGACCACTGGGAAAAGCAAGTTGGTTCACAGAAAACGGGCAGCCTAATCTAGCAGAACTAATTTGGAGCAGGGAAAAACAGATCTTCCCTGGCATCACTTGTTTTGTACTTTTCCTGGACCCCTTAATGACCATTCTTCTCTTGCCAATATTTGGCCCATGCATCCTATATTGTCTGGTGTCCTTTGTCTCCAAAAGTTTAAAATCTATAACACTCCAGATGGTGGCTGTTCAGGAATACGAACAGTTAGGGCTGAGGCTTGGTGACAATCACACATACCTAAAGGCAGCTGAGGAGAAGTTCTGCTCCTTTACCCGGGGATATGATGAAGCCCAAGCTCAGCAGGAAGCAGTTACAGAAGATGCAGTTACAGAAGATGCATCTGTGCCCCTCAGCAGCCCTCAAGACTGAAGAGCAGGACAAAAGGCAGAGGAGGGATCTGTCACTGCCAAAGCCCATGAACAATGCCTGGGAAACAAAAATAGAATCTGAATAATATAGTTTAACTTTTTATTTTCCTTTGTTCTTAATCTAGTTTCAGTTGCTCATAGGGGGGTCAAAGGCAGACCTCACACCTTGCACTTCAGACCAGCGTTCCTTGAGTGAAATAGCTATGCTGACACCTCAGCTCCAAGAGCCCTGTGCAGAAGTGCTGCGCAGGCACCTCAATTCAAGATGGCGGTGGCAGGCCATGCAGAGAGACGTGGCGCCCGGGACTGCCACCTGGAGCCTGAGCAGCACAGCTGTGCCGGCCTCCCATGAACTCCACCTCCTTCCTGTGAGAACAACCGTATAAAGCAACCCTGCCCATGATCTTCTAGGAGAGCGTGTGCTCTAGAGTGCAAGCTTGCACCTTTCTATTCTTTGATCAAAGAATAAAGCTTTCCTTTGCTTCTGAACCAAATTCGGGTCTTTCTCTATTGCCACGAGTGACACCAAGGCAGAAAGACCCTTTTGGGAGACCGAGCTGGGAGGGTGAGTAACAAACCGTACAGAAACCCATTTAATGGTAGTTATCCATTTAGTATCAGATCACTGATAAAATAGGTCACATACTATTACTTGAGTAATTATTTGGAAAGATTTTTTTTAGCAACATGCATTTGAAATAGGGATACATATGCAATCCATGCAGCATAATTAATTCAGACTTTGTAGTATTCATATGATTTGTGTTCTGTTTGCCATGACTCTGTGATCCATGGCGCTTGAATCATAACTTTTAGACCTACTTTAAACTTGTTTTAATTGACTTTTTTAAAAAAACAAATAAGCAGGAATGATTAAATTTTTAAAAACTGGTATATTTACCTATTTTTCATTCTGACCCAATGTAAAAAGACAAGTGAAACAAAATATAAGTAAATGCTGGCTTCCTTTAAAGTTTTTGCAACCCTATCATCTTCTGTGCCTGTTTTTGTCGTTTACCTGTTATAACTAGTAGATCATTGTGCTCTTTTCTTACATCCCTATAATTCAATAAGTCCCTTGTTGTGGGAGTGAAAGCACTATGTCTTGCTCATAATGATATCTCTTTCAAAGCCTAGCATAGAACCTTGAAGGGATTTTATAAATACTTGGTAAATGAAAATGATAGAAATAGAAGTGTAGGTGACTTTTCACTCCGCTAAGCACACATAATTTGCATTTAAGTTAATTTAACATGTAGTTTTGACTTTTGCTGATTTAAAGCCTCAGAGTAGCATACCCACAGCCCCAGGGTACACTCATTCTTTCCATAAATATTCTTCAGTTTCCTACTATGCACAGGCACTATGACAAAAAGAGACATAATCCTTGTCCTCACTGGAGTAAGACCTCAGAGGTGTGCCCTGTTAAGTGAAGTTTGAAGAAATTGACTACCTTTTCTTCTTTTATAGGAGGAGTAAGATTACTTTGGAACTTTTGGAACTTACAGATTTTCTTTTTCTCTATTTTGTTTTACTTTATTTTATGGCTAGAGTTCCTGTTCACACTCTGTTTCAAACTTCTGACTCAACTACAACTTCCAACGTATTTATAATAGCAGTCCTTCCACACCCTCCACCCTTTTTCCAGGACTCTATAGTCTAATAAGTTGCTGGGAATGGGAAGGGAGGACCACATTCTTTCCATTAAGACAGATTCTTTGCAACTTCTAGCAACTTGTCCCACCAAGTATGTCTTTCCCACCCAAGGAGGTGAAATGTGTTAGGTAATTAGTGAGTTCGAGGAAAAGAAAAACCTCCCAGCTCCCTGTCTCGTCACTCCTCATAGGGGTTGCCCAGGTTGTTAAGCGACCACTGAAAGAAGAGGTTCAGCTCAGCTACTCTATGCTGTGAATTTCACAGAGGCACTGGTCAGATCTGGGTTTGTCCAGCACTGACTTTGATTGGGTGTATAGATTTGTCTAATTTGGGGAAGCATTGTTAGGGAATACTGCCCACAATAGACTCACATTTTTCAATATCACCTTCATAAAGGTGGCCTCGGCCGGAGTCCTCTCCAGCTGTCTTTTAACAGGTCTCACACTCAGGCAGGGGAAAAAGGGCATCATTCACTGTCCTCTCAAAATGTCGTTGACTGTAAACTTGAAGTGGAGTCTGGTGTCCTCTCTGAGACGCCAACATTTTCCTTCCAACAATGCTGTAGCAGGTCCTTAAATCCCAAACCCTCACTTACTTTACAAACTTGAGAATTTTTTTTTTAAAGAAAAGCTTGCTCATGCAATCTGTATTTTTATTTTTTTCCGCCTATGTGGTTAAAACTGGTGGGTTTTTTTCCCCTTTGGTTATAACATTACAAATACAACTAAACGTAAAGAGCATAGTTATAGCCTTAATGTTACAAAAAAGCTAATAATTCAGACTTTTTAATGTTCTTTTAAAAATTTGTGGCTTATTGTTAATAATAAACATGGCTATAAATGATGACAGAAGTTGTGCTGAAAGTCACTGAAGTGATTTTTTGTTTGTTTGTTTGTTTTTGCGGTACGCGGGCCTCTCATTGTTGTGGCCTCTCCCGTTGCGGAGCACAGGCTCCGGATGCGCAGGCTCAGCGGCCACGGCTCACGGGCGCGGCCGCTCTGCAGCAAGTGGGATCTTCCCGGACCGGGGCACGAACCCGCATCCCCTGAATCGGCAGGCGGACTCTCAACCACTGCGCCACCAGGGAAGCCCAACCCATAAATTTTTAATGTAAAAAACCACAGTATTTGATGATATTTACGATTATAGATGTATAAATACTTCTTTTTTCTACTTTCTTTTTTT
>RJWK010005919.1:0-54006 GCA_004363435.1 Platanista minor
TGAATATTTGCTGTCACTGTTATCAGGTACTGTTTTGAACTTTGTCCATTATAAATCTTTTAAATTTGCATTGTCTTAATCAGATCTAGTAGTAAAAAGACGGCTGCCAACATTTATTTATTATGTGTTGGATATATGTCTGTATAATTGTTTTGCTGGCTGGGGGGGTCCTTTTATAGCCATGTTATGCCCAGAGGCTCTGGAACTGGCGTTTACAGCAGTGCTGCACCACCACCTGCGACTTACCAGGGAAACTTGTACCGGCCACTGTTGAGAGGACAAGCGCAGATTCCAAAGCTTATGTCAAGTAAGTTTTCAGTAATGGATTTTTTTACCTGCTAAATTAAGCACTGCAGCAAAGGGTGGCTTCTGATCTTCATTGCTAAAAAGATTTATTATGTCAGTGCAGACAAGGTGGACTTAAAAACATAATGTTTAGAAGAATTATAAGAGAATACTTCATACAGATTTTCAGATATTTTTATCTTATCTGTATATAGTTAATTGAATAATATGAATTGGATTTCTTAGTTTCATTTCTAAATCTGCTTCTGGGTGAACATATGCAGAAAAAAGTATGAGAAACAAGCTCCTGTTTATTCCATTAATACAGGTAATGGGGCAATTAAATCAGGTGCAGTAGACATGGAATTGGAATTACTTGAAAGACAACAGTATCTGTTTCTTAATTCAAATTGTATCTTAGTAACTGCCTAACATAAAGACAGGCCTTGCCTTAAGTAGAAATATGCCTTTAACCTTGTGGTTCTGTGAAGACTGTGGCCTCTCCTTGACCCCTTATAACTTGTTTTGTGGGCAGAAGCGAATCAGAAATGTTAACTGTGGAAGTGATTATCTGGCATTTGGATTGCAGTGGAAGTGGGAGAAAATAGTTGAGTGTTGGGCTTTGGATTTTGTATTAATTTTAAACTGTATCCCCATTAACTGTTGTGTCTGAGCTCTGTGGCCAGGCTCATTTTCAGGGAAGTGTAGGTCATGTGCCAAGTTCTCAGAGCCACTTTCTTTGTGAAGCCTGTGCTTCTGCATTCCGGGTTGTCTGGTTGCTGCCCCACCAGTCAGCCCCTGCGTGGGGAGGAGGGAGACAATGCGGCAAGATGCTAACATTTGTTAAATCCAAGTGTCGTAGCATTTAAGTATTTTTCTGAGTGTTTCAAATAGTTGCTAAAAATTAAATTTACAAAAAACAGGAAGGGCTACTCTATCGCAGAGAACCCTTAGAACTCCTTTTTAAACCAAAGTTACACCTGTCAGAGAAAGAGCCAGATTAAAGTGAGGATTGTTGGGAAATATTTATGCTTTGTACTTAGTATTGTTTTCATGCTGATTTAGTTACAAAACCGTTTTTAACCTGAAGCCCTGTAAGAGAGGAGTTCTGATGGTCTCTTTCTCTCAGGGTCCTGTTTTCACTGTGTTCTGTCTGTCTGTCTGTGTGTCTCTCTGTGTGGCTTAATGACACTGAATGGCGCATTGTTAGACTCCACCATGAAATCTGTGGACTTCAGTGGTTTTATTCTATTTAGTGAAGGAAGCACAGAAGGGGCACAAGGTTTAATGGGCTTCTTGGAGATCTGCTTGGTACAGTAGTTCCCTCAGCTGCTTTCCCCCGAAAATTTAGCAAATAGCATTTCTGAGTATTTCCATTTGTAATGCATGCGGAATATGTATCAACATGTACCACATACAACAGGATAAAGTCTAATCACTTTGAAGGAGTTATCTGTGCCCTGGGATCTCACCAGTGAGCGGTGAGAGCATCTCCAGCTAATTGTTAAAGCCAGCTGTTTACTCACACGTTCTTTATCAGTTCCCTTTTCCTTGTGGCTCTTTGCCATTTATTTCTATCTCTACTGGTATCACAGCTTCCAGATACGGGGACAAAATGAGATGCAAGTGCTAGAACCAGGTATAATCTCTGTGGCTTAGTTTAGCCAGTACTTCTCAAGACCATGGTTGTGGGGAATTTCTGAGGTTGTTGCAATGAGTAGACTTTCCGAGGTGTGCCAAGAGGTTTGAGTAGCTAAGGTGAAAGCACGTGCTCTGTGTTAAGTGGCTTCCTTCCACCTCCTGTTTCCTAAGGCCCAGTTGCTGGCCTGCTGCCACTATAGTTTATCCAGATGGCACCTGGACATCTTGCTTAAAACTTTGAAGTCTTTTTTTTTTTTTCACTAACTTAAATTATTTTTAATTCGTAAAGTGTATCAATACATTACGGGTTTGATGTGCTTGCTGTATTTTTTCAAATATACATCAAAATGAATACAACCACGAAGAGAATAGCCTTGTTCATGGACCCCCAGAAAAATCATCTTCTGTACCACCTGTGATATGTACCACACTTGGGAAATGTTGCCTACATCAGTGGTGCTTAATCAGGGAATCATAGGCCATATGAGAATCTGTAAAAGTCATGGAGTCCCTTCCCAGAAAATCACTCAAGTGTGGGATTCATAAATCCAAGTACTGCATCCGAGGTCCCCTTCCACCCTGCAGGATCCTGCCCCAGCAGTAAGAGAAAGAAGTCAGAAAGTTCTTTTATTTATCAAGGTCATACCAGAGGTAAAGAATTTCATACCCTTCGGGGCCTGCAATTCTAGAGTTCTTAGTTTGCCTTTTTTTGGAAACAGACAACTCTTGTCAGCATCTGGGCATTTTGTTTAAAATAGTGGGGTCCCCTCTTCCCTTTTATTACTTAGACTAACTCGTCATTTGCTGTTTTATAGCACTTAATTAGATAAAATTTGTTTATACTTACAAAGAAGCTTTGATTAGAAACTTTGATTAGAATCTGTTCCACTTAGAATCTCTTTAATTACATCATTAAAAAATAGGAAATATGCTTTGTAAAGCAGGGATTCACTTTGAGCAAGAAACAAGTGGCCCTCTCTGCCTGGTGACATGTAAGCATTGAGTCAGTCACCTGAGGATCAGTGCTGGGACTCTCACTGTATTTAACATATCT
This sequence comes from Platanista minor, assembly GCA_004363435.1. Taxonomy (NCBI): domain Eukaryota; kingdom Metazoa; phylum Chordata; class Mammalia; order Artiodactyla; family Platanistidae; genus Platanista; species Platanista minor. The sequence continues at coordinate 2,981 of RJWK010005919.1, forward strand.
TTTCAAAGGGGGTGGGGATGGGAGGAGTGAAAAAGTTTATGGAAAAAAAATCAACCAGGTTGCGATATTTTAATTGAGCCAACAAGGGGGAATTTGGAATACGCCGGGCTGAGAGAAAATAATGAGCTTGAAGTACATTGCAAGTAGTCAGGTGATATTAAGCTTAGAATATAAAATTAGTCAGAGAGTATGCATTGGAACTGATTATGAAGGTAGGGAGGCTGATTTTTTTTTTTTTTACGTTTTTTAATTTTTATTGAGGTATGGTTGATGTACAATATTATGTAAGTTACAAGTGTACAATATAGTGATTCACAATCTTTAAAGGTTATACTCCATTTATAGTTATTATAAAATATTGGCTATAATCCCCACGTTGTACAATATATTCTTGTAGCTTATTTTATACGTAACAGTTTGTACCTCTTACTCCCCAACCCCTATCTTTCCCCTCCTCCCTCCTCTCCCCCGACTGGTGACCACTAGTTTGTTCTCTGTATCCATGAGTCTACTTCTTTTTTGTTATATTCACTAGTTCGTTGTATTTTTTTAGATTCCACGTATAAGTGATACCATACAGTATTTGTCTTTCTCTGACTTATTTCAATAAGCATAATGCCCTCCAAGTCCATCCATGTTGTTGTAAATGGCAAAGAAGAACCTACAAATATTTAATAACACCAGTCAGCATACACTGTCTGCCAAATAAATGGAATGAAGCACTAAAAATATGGAACGCTTCACGAATTTGCGTGTCATCCTTGCGCAGGGGCCATGCTAATCTTCTCTGTGTCGTTCCAACTTTAGTATATGTGCTGCCGAAGCGAGCACTGATTTTTTTTTTTTAATTGATGTTTTAAATGTATGTTAACTGTAATACATGTTAGTTAAATAAAATATGGTGTATAATAGTAAAACATATTTTAAAAACCAATAAATCCATGATCCTGAAATAAGCGGTGTTTCTTCTGTTAATTCTTCATATATGCAATTTTTGAAAATTAGGTTATTATACGTGTTTTCACATATACTTTTTATTAAAATGTAACATACATAAAGTGCCAAATCATAAATGTACAGTTTAATTTTTATGAAATGATCACAGTCATGTAACCACCACTCAGATCAAGAAACGGAGAGTTGGGACTTCCCTGGTGGCGCAGTGATTAAGACTCCGCGCTCCCAATGCAGGGGGCCTGGGTTCGATCTGTGGTCCGGGAACTAGATCCCATATGCATGCCTCAGCTAAGAGTTTGCATGCCACAACCGGGGAGTGGGTGAGCCGCAACTAAGGAGCCCGTTTGCCTCAACTAGGGAGCCTGCCTGCTGCAACTAAGACCCAACTCAACCAAATAAATAAATTAATTGAAAAGTTACTCGTGCCCAAGAAGCCCCCCATTGTGCCCTCCCCCAGGCACTGCCCCTGCCCATTAAAGGCACCCTGACTTCCATAGATTAGTTTTGTCTTTTTTTTTTTTTAAACGTAGTATCTAACAGTCTCTTAACACCGTTACCCTTTTTAAATTTGCCCTTTTTAGTTGGATGTTTTGCTTCTGAGATTTATCCACCTGTCACTGTAGCGCGAGTTCATTTGTTCTCATTGCTTCCTATGTCCCATTATGTGTGACTGACTGTCATTTATCTGTCCAGTTGAGATAGTGTGGAGTTGGTCCCCAGCTTGGGGGTGCTTGGAATGGACCGCTGTGACGCTCTCACGTCCTGGTGCATGTTGTAAACGCTTCTGGCGGGTCCGTTCCCAGAACTGCAGGGTCGGGGCTATGTGCACGGTCAGCTTTCGTGAGAAGTGCCAGACACGGCCGGGTTTACATCCCCGCAGCAGTGTGGGGGAGGTCCAGCTGCTCTCTGCTCTAACCAGCCCCTGGTGTTGTCAGCCTGTTCGCTTTTAGCCACTCTGTTGGACGGGTAGTGGAAGCTCACTTACGTTGAATTAGCCTCTTCCTGGTGACTTGGAGCAATTTTTCATGTTTATTGACTGCTTGGATATCTTTTTTGGTGATGTGCTTGTTTGGGTCTTTTGTCCATTTTTCTACAGGGTTGTCTACCTTTTTCTTTTTACTTTGTAGGAGTTCTTTTGTAGTCTGGTTATGAGTTTGTTTGGGGGTTTTTTGTATTGGAAGTATCTTTTTCCACTTGAAAACTTGCTTTTTCCTTTTAGTGTCATCTGATGAGCCAGCATTTGGGGAAAGTGGGTGAGGCGCACGTGGGAACTCCTTGTGCTCTTGTAGCTTTTCTCTGGGTCTTGAATCATCACAATAAAAGATCGAGGACAAAAGAAATTCGTAGATATTTATGTATTTTGATGTTTTTGTAAGTAATATCTTTTAAATGTTGTTTTCCAGTTGCTTGCTTGTATATATAAATAGTTGATTTTTGAATATTGACTCTATCCGACAACTTCACTAAAATTCGTGTGTTCTGAAAGTTTGTCTGTATGTTCTTTTGGATTTTTTCCCTACTCAGTCATGTCATCTGTGAGTTGTGACAGTTCTATATATTCATTTTCTAATCTTGATGTCTTTTGGTCTTTTTGTTTTATTGCACTGCCTGGGACCTCTAGTGTGAGTCAGTGTAAGTGGTGATGGTGGGCATCCTTGTTTCATTCCCAGTCTTATGGGGAAAACTTGTAATATTTCACCATTAAATATGATATTTGCTATAGTTTTTTCATTTATAGAAGGAGTTTCCTTCTATTCCTTGTTTCTAGTGGGTATTGAATTTTATCAAATGCTTTTCCTCCATTTCTTGAGATGGTAAATGTTTGTTTGTTTTTTTCCTGCTGTTACATGGTGAATGTACACAGATTGATTTTTGACTGTTAAACTAACCTGGCATTGCTGGAATAAGCGTAATTGTTTGTGATGTATCAGTTTTGTGTGTGTGTGTGCGTCAGTATAGTGTGCGTTATTTTTTCATCTCTGTGTTATGAAAGATTAGTTTATAGCTTTCTTCACACGTCTGGCCTCATAAAACCAGTTAGAAAGTGTTTCCTACATTTTTTGTTCTCTAGTAAGGGTTACTGTGAGATTGTTGTCCTGTCTTAATCCTTAGACTCACACAAACCACTGAATTCTTCTATCTCTTTTTTGGCAAGAGTTTTTAAAAACTTTTTAAAGCAAAAAAGTGTGCAGTTACATCTCGTTTCTAGAACCACAGCTTGGTTGTGGAAAGACTTGGTGGTGGTTCTGTTTAGTGTTTAGGGAGAGATGGTGAAAGTCTGGGCTGATCTGTGGCGAAGTGGATTCCAAGTGGAGAAGGTGGGAATGGAGGCACTAAAGGGCTGCGTAGTTGAACGTGCGATGTGCGGGAGAGAGAAGATTCCAGATGAGGCTCCTCGTGCACTGAGGGCACCTGGGGGACTAGAGAGTTTGGAAGCACAGGAGGATGGAGGAAGATAGAAGAACATGATAGTTCTGATTTGTGTGGAGGTTGAAATGCCTGAAGACATTGATGCCATCTGCCTGGAGGTAACGATAAGGATCTGATACCAGCTCAGGAGAGAGGAAATTGGGAATCATATCCGTATAAGCCAGAAGTGTAAAAGTTTAAGCAGGATTGGGATAGGTGAAAGATTTCTAATTGCCCTTGGTTATACGAGAACCTAGGAAAGCCTGGGGTTGTGAGGTTGGACTTCCTAGAAGGCAACCATGTCATTTCACACAGTATTCCCTGATATCCTTTGTAAAAGATGTGTTGGAGAAATTATTGGCCTAATCTAGAATAGTTGTTGCATGGTAGTAAACTGGTCACAGTTGTACGATAAGCACAGACAAATGCTGCCAACTGTCAAGAAAGGAAATTCCATGTTCTGGGATGTTTTCCCCAATACTCTTTACATGTGGCTCAACATAAGATTTGGTTTTTCTTTTCTTTTCTTTTCTTTTTTTTTTTTAAGTTTACTGTCATTAATAATTTTCTGGCATATTTATTTCATGGTCTCTTGTGACCTCTAGATTTCATATTTATGCAGACAGACCTAATCCTTGTGTATATGCCAACCAGTCCATCCATCCATCCGTTGATCCATCTGTCTATCCATTCATCTCTCTCTATGTATTTTCTGTTCTAATTTGTATCTGATCTCTTACGTTTACATTTATATTTACATATCTTTTTTGAATACAAAGTGTTTTAAGGTAGTATTAACCCTTTTAAGAAGAGCAGTGATTCTGGGGCGGGGGGTTGTGGTGGGATGAATTGGGAGATTGGGATTGACATATATACACTAATATGTATAAAATAAATAACTAATAAGAATGTCTTGTATTAAAAAAAATAAAATGAAATTCAAAAAAATTAAAAAAATAAAAATGGATACAAATGAACTAACTTACAAAACAGAAAAAAAGTAATTATGGACTTTCAAAAAAAAATGTCAGATGTCAGAAAGAATTATTTTCTAGTGTTTAACTGTTTCTACATTCAATTACTAATAAAGTGAATGTAAAAATTGTATTAAAAAAAAAGGCAGTGATTCCAGATGTTTTACCTAAGATCTTTTCTTATTTTCTCTCCATGAATCTGTGTTTGTCAAGATGCTTACTCCCGAAGTGCGTGTGTTAATAAGTATGTTTATTTTTCCTTCCTGTCTTAATTGGGTGTGTGTAGTCATGTGAATTCTAAACTTTGGAAATATTGAAAGTAGTTTGCAGATCCCCAGTCTTGCCTTCTTGATGAGACCCTGAGCTTCTGAGCCTCCTGGTTGAGGAGGCAGCTCTCCTGGTCCTTCTGACATAAAATAACGTGAAGAGTCACCTCAGCTGACAGCACAAGTGCACGTGAACCATGGAGCAGCATAGTGTGTTTGGTCAGGGTGGGGGGCGGTGGTGGGTCCTGGCTTTCCCTCCACCCCTTAATAGCCTTGTGACCTCAGGCAGGCTTTTGTCAGTACTCCCTTTCCTCACGTCTAAAATGGTACAGAGAACACCCATCTCACAAACTATCCACAGTAAGTGATTTTAAGTTATTAAGTACTTGAAACAGTGCCTGGCATATAGTAGATACTGTGAAAGTATTCAGTGATAAAAGATCAGCATTCCTCTTTATAGAATTTTGAACTTTAAAATTTATTTAGAAATAGTTTTAGTAAAATTGAGATGTAAACTGTTTAGTCAGTCTTTTAAAATATTTGTAGTATCAGTATCATAGCTGGTTTTTCATGTGGTGCAGAGTTACATCAAGGAGAGCCATTGGTCATACTGCCAGCTCTGTCGAGTGTCTGCTGCAGGCATTTCTCACTGTCAGTCTTTGATTTGTCTTTGATGTGTTGGTTTTGGTCTGACGGGTGATTGTCCGGGTACTGGGAACTTGTCAGAGTCAAGTGCAGCCCCAAGTGCTCAGCATGAATAAAGCGTTTGCTTCTGCAACCTGGAGAACGTGACATGTCACTTCTCTTCATTTCAGTCGGTAAACTTGTCAATTAGCTGCATTTGAAAAGTGATTTTTGATTAGTGCAATCAGTAAACATGGAATCTTTTCCACGATTGCTGCGCTGATTAGGTAAATTGTCACTTGAGGAGCTATTGGTGAAGCCTTGGTTTCTGTGGCCGTAGAGCTCAGATTTTTTTTTCTCCCTCTCAAATGGATCTTCTTTTAGAGCCATACAAATGAATGATAATAAGTTTGTTTTACATTCTACTTCATTATTTCTCAGCCAGGAAATATTTCTGCTTTATGAACACTTAAAGGGCCATATATATTGCTCAGAGCCACATGAAGAGATTTGTTTAAAGATAGCCTTGAAGTTTGTCTTCAATCCTTTTTATTTTTCTTCTTGGGTTGAAAGCAAGAGATATTTTAAAGTCTTAACACAATGTGCTTAGGTTTTTAACAAAAAACTATAGTTTTCGCATGTGCTGAGTTTGTGTGGAAAAAAAAAAAGTCCTGGAGGTGAGAAATAGTAAAAGCAAAACAGAGTGGGCAGCACCTGGCATACCAGAATTGGTGGGGTAGGAGCTCTGGCTGTTTTTCTAGACACTTACAGGTATACAGTTAGACTACTGAGAAGGGCTCGCCCTCTCCAAAAAAAGCATTTACACTTAGTGAACATTACATTCCAATTCTACTTAGAAATACCGGTGTGCTTATTCTAACACGCAGCGTATTTGGATCTAGTGAACATGTATTCCTGTTGGTGAGGACTCTCCCTCCACTTAATACTGTTCCTGGGAGGAAATATACCAGCTTTTTCCCTGACTTTATTTTTCATAAAACATTAGGATGAACATTACTGAAGGCTTTTCTTAATGTAAATGTGTTTTTTTATTACCTTCATTCAATTTTATATTTATTAGGGATCCTGTGTGGAAGCTTTTATTAGTACCATGGCGAGTGTGTTCTGTGATGACATCATATATAAAGAGACACCATGCAACCAGAATCACGGAATTAAGTTTTTATGTTAAAAAGAGGCATGTTTCCAGGGTGACCACAGTGATTCTGGGACATGTGAAATACAGAGCTAGACAGGGGCCCAAATGAAATTTACTGTATTTCTTTTGACCTTTGCTATATTAGCTAATTTTGTATAATAAGACACTAAAATATAATACTTCTGGGAACATTTTAACCAATTTTCACTGACCTAAGTTTTGTGCAGTATCTGAATAGTTACGGACTACAAAGTTTAACAAAGTAATCATCGGGAAAAGTGGCCAAAATGTTGATTTTACTTTCGGTAGATTGCTTTCTCGTAACTCATTGAAAATCGTATAGTGTATTTTAAGTTTCTCTATAGAAGTAAACTGCACAGGTGGTTTGCTGTCTTGTTAAGAATTTCTGGTTTTACCTCCTCTGATTTAGATTTTCTGGTGGTGTACAGTCTGCATAGTGATTCAGAAGTTATTCTGGGCCTAGACTAGGGATCTTGGCCGGTTCCTGTGGATTGTGTGGCAATGAGCTTCCTGAGTTTCCATTCAGGTTCTGAATATATAATGACCAACGGGAAACCTCCTCAGCATTGTTCTCAGTTTGACCGCTACTAATTTGGTTTCTAAGAGATAAAAGGGGGACTTAATGCAGATTGACTAGGGATGCCACCTTTCTTTCAGTTCAGAATGGAATTCTGCTTGGAAGTGATGGTGGTGAAGGCCTCGTGTGTGCACTGATCATTGGGCCGGGGTCTGGGGTGGCTCCCCTGGGGTGGTTTGTCCATCTAGGAGGCTTTCTTTGGGCCAGTACCTCGACTGTGTTGCTTCCAGAGCAGCAGCAGCTGGGTGTTTCATCCTGGAACCCTTGTGAGCAGGGTTGCCTTACTTGTTCCAGATTCTCCTTTGCAGGGGGTTTTAAAGCACAATTCTACTTTTCTTTCTTCTTTTCTCCCCACCCCCCCCTCCCCGCCCCCAAGTAAACCCAGATTGCATTTTTTTGGTTGGTAACCAGAGATAAGCTTTCATTTCTTCTTTCCTTTAAGAAAGTAATTTCGAAAAGCGTGTTTCTAGTTTGTGTTTCCATTAAAATGTGAGCCTGAATACATTATGGTAAGCCTTGTTGTCCTTGGGCCTTGGGAGTCTGGAGGAGGTTACTGTCCTCACGCGAAGACCTCATTAGACAACTCCTGGAACAGCTGTTTTAATTAGGTCACACTCAGACCCTGCCGGAAGGTGGCTGAGATGACTGAGACTGGGGACTGGAATGGTGGTTGGTTGATACCAACCTGCCAACTGTGCTGGGGGTGCCCTTCATCCCATTTACACAGAGGACCAGCAGCCACTTAACTATTCCTTGTAATTCGTTCGATGTTCCCAGCTTAGCTTCTGTTGGGGGAAGAGGTTTGACTCTCAGAAAACAATAGGGAAATGGGCAGTCCCTTTATGAACATGTCTTCTGACCTGTGTTGGAGAGATTGTGTACTGTCTGCTTCATGTTAGCACAGCTAGGCAAGTCAGCGTTCTTTCCAGTTTACACGTTTTGGGGGCAAATTTTAGGATTTATATTAAAGTTACTATTCGTTCAGTTTGTATTTATGGATAAAACCAAAATACCATCGTTTTGCACAGCGTTTAAAATATAAATGTAAAATACATGTATACCTTTGCATACGTACGTACACAGATAGGGAGAGAGAAACGTGAGTTTAATGACCAAGCCTTCTAAAACTGTTTTGTAATCAAAGGAGAAATAATTTAACAGACAGATTTACTGACCCTGTTGGTTTCATATCTTTTTACATTTCCAGGATGTGTAATTATGCTAGTTATTTAATTTATATTCAGTCTCAACTTTTTTTAGAATTTTTAATTATAATATATGTGGGTAGCTGAATAGTGATTACTTTTCAAAAAAAAAAAAAAAATCTCCTGTTCAACCCTTTCCTGTTTATCTTCCAGATATGAGGCCCCAGGATTCCTGGCGAGGTCCTCCTCCCCTTTTCCAGCAGCAAAGATTTGACAGGTAATATTAAAGCAGATATGACTTTTCAGTAACTTTTCACATCAGCATTTGAAGTTTGGGCTTTCTCTGTGGTATGAAATATACTTTCTTCCCTCTAATTAGTTTCTCTTGTGCCCTTTCTTTAGGAAAATAGATGGTTAACACGTTGAAGTAAAAGATTGATGCCTGTATACCTTCCTGCTTTTCTTGGTTCTTCGCCTTTATTTTATTGATGCTTTTGAGGTGCCCTGAAAAATGCAACACAGAGAGCTTAAAACTGTATTAGGTTTTGGTCAGGCTAAACAAATTTCTTTTTAGAAGTGTTGTGCAGCTTAATGAGGCATAACTAATGGGGTTCCACTTTTATCATTTCTGTGCCGGCAGCACAGCGTCAGTACAGACCAACCATTGATTCTTGCTGCAAACCTCTTGAAGTCCTAATCAGCTTCTTTGGTACAACTTTTTCAGGGCTGACAGGCCTATTGTAGTGCAGTGTCACTGTAGGTCAGTAGTTATTAGTTGCCACTGAAAACAGTTTCTTTAACTACTTAAGACTGAACTGAATTAAATGCAGAAGGGACTCAGAAGAGGATTATGGGATCTGCAGTCTAATAAGTACCATGGACGAAGGAAGAATGTGACATGGTTTAATAACAAGGGATGTTTGACATGTGTTCTTTCATTGATAAGTTGTGCTCTCCGAAGTCAGGTGGTCTCTGCACGACAAGGCAGCCGGGCGTGTTATGAATAATTATATTAACATCTGAAGAATAATTTTTTAAGGGCAGCTTTAAAGTCTGTTGTCTCATGCTGGTCTTGCCAGCACCAGTAAATGCTAAGACGAGTTTAAGCCCCCTCACAGCACAGCTTCCTTCTTTGCCTTCCCAGTTCTGATCTGTTTTGTTTGCCTCTCCTCCGCCGTTTTAGCAGTCTGAGCTGTTCACATCTGAAATGAATGAAGTGTTGTTATTTGAACAGGGTTATAACCTCTACCCCCTTTAGGAAAGGTCTTTCTTTAGAGACTCCAAAACCTCATTTCATTATTTTCTTCAAGAAGATAAAAGAAATTATGTTATTCAATTGTTTATTAATAGTATCAGCTACTTAGTGCAAGCTGCATTTTAATTTAAAATAACTGCCACTGCCTGTGTTTATGTTTTGTTTTCAGTATAAGTGCTCAAGGCACACGGTATGTACCACTTCAGCATCCTCAGAGTAGCACCATTGTCAAACAGATTAAATGAGTGAGGGGTAAATTTTTTCTAAATTACGTATTACCACATTCACACTGATCTCATTTTAATAACTGTCTCCATTACGTTTGTCAAGTTTGATTTTAAGATTTGGTTTCTCCACTTTGTTGCTTGCTTTTTTCCCATATTATTAATAATCACCAGTATTATCATCTGCTTATGAAGTGCCAGCACTGTGCTAACATGCTTTTAGAAACATGAATTCACTTATTCCTCTTAGTGACCCTTTGAAAGTGGATGTTATTTTTACAGATGAGGAAACTGAGGCACACAGTTCAGTAGCTTATCTGAGGTCTCTCTTCCTCACCATCCTTTACTAAGAAACTTGTCACTCAGGCGAAACTCATCAGAAAACTGACTCTAAGCATCATATTCCATAATGCCACAGGGACTTCACAGAAGAAAAGGAGCCCCTTCCACTTCCAAGGCACCCTTTCTTCAGTCCTAAAGCTTTCCTTCCCTCTACACATTGTTCCCCTAAGATTATCGCCTTGTGTCCTGACGTCCGTCGTTTTTTTGTTGTTCTGCCCTAGCCAAGTTGGTATCTTCTGGACTGACTCTGTGAACCCAACAGATCTGGGACATATTTTGTGGATGTTTTTGCTTTAGTTTTAGTCAGAAACTAAAATCATGCTGTAAAGCAGAAGTTACGTGTGAGCATAATAGAATTCTTTCTTATGTCTTAAATCATGGTCATTTAAGAAACACATTTATTCATAAAGAAAACAAAGTTTGAATTCAGCCTCCTAAGCGTCTCTATTAGCCAGCCTCTTAGCAAATACAGTACATCACTCGTTTCTATAGCACGTGGCCGTCTAACCTTTCTGACCTTACAAGACATAAAGGAGAAAATACAAACTCATAGTCACTTTGACTTTGCTGAGATGTCACAACTGGTAAGTAGAATTCTTCCTAGAACCAGGTTTTATTGATCATTAGTTCAGTACTTTTCCAGTGCACAGTTTTGAGTGTTTGGGTGAAAACCCTATTAGAGAAGAAAATTTTGAGTGTACTTTTTTTTTTTTAATAAGCTACACTGTTTCTTGAATTAATTCCTACTTTGAAATAATATATATAATTCATACATTCATTTCACTTAAAAATACACTGGGCGCATCCCTGCCCCCACCTTCTTCTCCCCACACAGAGACAACCTAGCGATCGTTGTGTTGATGGCAAGTGAGGTCCAGCGTGTGCCTCCTCCTCACCTGAGTTTCTGCCCTGTTGTCTGTGTCTTTGCCAGCGGAGCATTCTTTTTTCTGGCCGTATCCAAGGTGGCCATTTAGTTTTTAACTTAAATGGGTGCTAAGCTCAGTTGCAGAAAATTTGTAAAAGCTGATTTGCCACATATACACACACACACACACACACACACACACACACACACACACACACACACACATTTATAAATTAAAGATATCCCAGTGGTAGTATGTAGTTATGTCACATTACCAGCTACTTTCCAGAGCAGTAATTTAGAATATTGTTGCCATTCATGATGCCAAATGCCTCAAATAAGTTGCCTCAATCGATGGCTACTGATTTTAAAAAGTTAAAATGTGTCAGCCTCAGCGCTTCCATCCCAGATTTAAAATGTATTTTCCAGGGCAAATTTCAGTTTGTAAGTATTTGCAAACTAATATAATTAATATAATTAGTACAGTGTAGAAAAATGATAAACTTGTGTAAAATAAAGGCCTTTCTGCCGCTAACAAGCAAAAGAGAGTATAGTACATGTCCCTCTTACTTGTTCTTTCCATTTAATTTTAATTAAATTATTTTTATAAATATTGTTTTTGTCAAAAACATTTCAAGTAATCATTTCAAACAAAAAGGAGAACTTTGTGCTTTTAAATTGTGGCTTTGTTCCTAACCTATTTTTAAATCATAAAATAATGTAAAATTGCATTTATAATGTATTTTATCCATACCAGCAGATTTTCCTGAAACTCAGTTGAGTTTTAGCATTATAAAACTGGAAAGAAAAAATGATCACAGTTAATACAATGTGTGAGTTGCACTTAATGCAAGTGGGTTTTGCATGCTCAGTTTTGATGAGCCTCCTTGGTCACAGCACAAACCTTAACCCCTCGGTCCTGCAGAGAGTGGAAGAGACCATATGTTCTGTACATATGGAGCTGTTCTTGCTAAATAGATGAGGCCTTCTCACTAAAATATATTTGTATTAATGAATCCAAAAAATAATTAAAAGCCCTGAATACATGCATATTCTTTCTGAGGTGCAGATTTTTCATTTTATTTTGACTCACAGCAAATTATATTATTAGAGTCCTGGTTTCACCACGAACTGTGAAGAATAGCATTGGCCTTTCTAGCGTTCTTAAAAGAGCTGTTCTTAGAGCCATCACACAAAAATAATTATCTTTGGTGTTTGAAAAAAAAAAAAAGGGCAAGCTCCAAGTGAAGGGAGGAGAGTGGGGGGTAGAGAGGATGGATTCAAGCTTGAATAGCTGTGAGAAGAATGCATTACCCCGTGAGCCCAGCTTTGGGCTTTTCCCCCTAAGACCTAGGAAGTGAAATTCATATGCTGATCGGTTATAGCTAATACCAGCTAGTCAGTGCTTTAGCAAATTTAAAGTTTGCTTATAATTCTTCCCAACATCTGTAATTGCCCCAAAGCTTCTAATGCTAATATACTGGAGAATTTTGCTACTGTTTATTCTTTGTAGTGACTGTTCTATAAAGTGGAAGTTGAGGAAAATGCCTCAAGAAAGTTATGTCATACATGGTGATTGCTTTTAGAGGGTAAATATTTGCTACATTGTTTATGTGACAGTTTTAAATTGTTATGGTTTAATACATCATACCTGTTGTTTTGTATCTGCAAAGTTAAAATAGACACTTGAAGACAATTAAAACATTTCTTTTGACCATAATCTGGGCCAGCAAACTGGGTTATAATAGCTGTTGAATCTGTGTTCCCATGTAAACTGTACACCAAATGCCAGTCAGCCCATGCCAATTAGTGCTCATGTTGCTAGGTCACCGTGGTCAATTGAAAGCTGCATCAATAGAACTTGAAAAGGTTTCCTCCTGATCAGACCTTCTGACATATTGAGCAGAATAATGGATGGGAAAAAACAGCCAAGTCCCCTACCCTAGATTCAAAATACTCAGCACTAAGAATTCATTTGCAATGTGCAATTAACTAGAAAGAATGGACTCCAAGAACCAGCCTGGACATTTTTTTAAATAAAGCCTTATTCTCCTGTCTTGTACATGTTTACTCTTTGGTAGCATCTTAAAATGTAGCCAACTTGGTGATCTTGGGTCCAAAACTTTTAAGTGACTAAAAAGGAAACTTGACAGTTGAAGGTGAACAAAATTTTTTTTAAGTCAGACCTTTCTGATTCAATTGAGTTTAAACATCCTTTTAAATAAATGCTGATACTTCCTGAAACATGTTAAACTACACTCACTGTGAGGGACATAAAGGCCACTCTGATTGATACTACATACCCCCTTCGACAAATCCAGGCAAATTGGATTGTCCTCAGATTTGGAGATGATGATACCTGCCAGATTTTAGGCTTCTGACTTTTAATGCAAACATGATGCTTTTCCACAGAGGCGTTGGGGCCGAACCTCTGCTGCCATGGAACCGGATGCTCCAAACCCCAAACGCAGCCTTCCAGCCAAACCAGTACCAGATGCTCGCCGGGCCGGGCGGGTATGCACCCAGACGTGACGATCGCGGCGGGAGACAGGTGATGCAGCAGGGGCCGTGGCATGGAAAGCTTACTGCTCACTTTGAATGGAACCTTGCCTCTTGGGACTCCATGGTTTTGTTTGGTTTTGGTTTTGGTTTTCTTAAACATCTGTGTTTAAGTTACTGATAGAGTAGCTCAGTCGAACTTGGATCCCTCATTAAAAATGTATACGGGGTGAGTATCTGCCTCACTAAATAGGTTATCCTTTGATGATGCTGAAGAATTTTCAGACCAAAAGCCCCTTTAATCACAGCAATCTGATATTTAGCACAGATATGGTCCATCACCAAAACATGTTGTTTATCCTTAGGGTATTGCTTTTTAGTTTCATAGAAACTAGATCTCTCAAAATAAATGGTAATGTTCTAGAAGCTGAAAGTAATAGTTCACCTTTTTAGCTGTTATCTTTATTCCTCTTGGGAGTTTTCTGTCTTGATTCATCTGTTCTCTGTCTTCATGGAAAGAAATCTTTCCTATCTAATTTCCCACTTTTTTTTTAAACTAAATTTAAACAGCTATACATTGAGTGAGTATAATAATTCCTAGACAAATTTAGTAAATGTAAGCTTTATTTCCTTCTCTTTATAGCATCCACTTTTAACAACATTTAAACCTGAGGTCTGTTTGCCTCAGTCTGTTTGTCCCCCAGCCATTTGACACCCTGGCCAGTATTTACATGCTCTTTAATCAAATGCTTGCCAGAGAACAGGATCTGAATGCAGTGATTCAGAGTGTGTGCTATTCCTGGAGTTGGCACCTGTGGCGATGTGGTTTTTAAATTGCTTACCTGGTATCACCTACAGCCTTTTGCAGTGCTTCGAATATTAATTTTCTAACTCAGGTTCTTGCCATGTGTCCCTTTGTTCTGACAGATGAGAAAAATCTTCTGCCAGCTGAGAAAAATCTTTTTTTCCCACGCTTTTTTGGTGTATTCTTACAAGTCTCAGTTCACTTTACAAGAAAGTAATCATCTTGTCTTTTGAGAGAATTTTGTTACAGTTCTTTAGAATCGATTTGTAGAATATGACTTTGCATACTGTCAGCCCGAGATCTCTACAGATGCTATCGGTAGGTTCAGTAGATTGAGACTGTTTATGCTGCTAGTGTCGAGGGGACACTGGGCAACCTAGATGATGAATATTTTTGAATAGAGGGGACACTGGGCAACCTAAATGAATATTTTTGAATAGAAGGCACACTTGCAACTAGAAGAAGCTCTGGAGGAAGTTTAGTCCAGTCACCTCATTTTCCAAGTCAGGAGTCGAAAGCTTAACCCTGCTGCCTTTGGGTTGGGCAGCAGAGCTGGGGATGCCTGTGACTTCTGACCCCAGTTCAGCGCCTCCCCTGCCTCCTTTAGGGGAGTGCGTGCCTTTAAAGGAGCTTTCTGCTGTTACACGAGGTAAAATTCTTATTCACTTAGGAGATGCAAACCGGTTATACATTATAATTCTTTTAGGACCTTTTGGAAATACATTTCTTTCTTAGCCTTTTTTTCTGTGGAGATTTTTTTCTTTAATTAAATCAGAATTTTGAAGCGCTATTAAATTGTAGAAGTTTATCGTTAAAAGCAGTAAAATTATGACTTCATTATATTTTTAGTGGAGTTTATATGACTAAGCAAGTCCTTAGCCTACATTATGACCTTAAGGGACTACACATATTCATGTTATAATTTAAACTAGTGAAGCGCTCTGAGTGGCAACATGGGGAAGGGGGTCCACATTTCAGAATCCTCCGTAGAAAGGGAATTGTGATGGGACACATCACATTTACCTTCAGGTTGTACAGAAATGTTATTTGCAAGCATATTAGGAACTATTATGAATATTGCCAGTAATTGATTATGTAATAACCTAATGTGGTACACTATTATTTATAGCTAAACAGACAAAAAACCCTAAAATTAATAGTTCATTAGGCCTCAACTGATGCAGCAAGCTTCTGCCTTTGTTAAGCAAAATGACTTTCCTAGTATAATATGTGTGAAGATGATGTGGGCACCTTACCACAGTGTGGCTTGAATTACGAGCTGGGGAGGGGGTGGTAGGGAGAATTGAGAATGGCAAGTGTTTTTACACAAGACACTTAACTATCCTTCATTTGTGTGCATTTTAAGGAATTTCTCAAGGGCTTGTTAAGGCTTGTTTGGTTAGTTGTCAGTGATAGCATTTATGCTGATGTCCCACTTTGCATGCAGCTTTCTGTGAAGCTGCAGACCAAAAAGCACCCGTTTATGGAGACCTTCCACGTGATATACCTGTAAGACATATTCACCTTCTTTATAGTGTGTTTTTCCACAGAGAAGTAAGATTAATTTCTTTGCAGGAGTGTTAATCCAGAAGATAAACTCTTTCTTTTGCTTTTTTTTCAGGGATATCCCAGAGAAGGAAGGAAATACCCTTTGCCACCACCTTCAGGAAGATACAGTTGGAATTAGGCTTTTGTAAAGCTTTCCCAAATCCTTTCATCATTCTACAATTTTATGCTATTTGTGGAAAGATTTCTTTCTCAAGTAGTAGTTTTTAATAAAACTACAGTACTTTGTGTATTTCTTTTAACTGTGTATATTTCTACTGATCCGATCTCACTGTTTTATGTTGCTTTCCAAAGATGTGTGTTGCATAATACAGTGGATCTGAATTTATTATTGCTTGTAAAACACATTTGATGGAACAGGAATACTGGCTTTTCATTATGTTCAAAAATCAAACCAGCTGTGGATTTCAAAACACAGTGTATTCTAGATCATCTAAGATCCATGCTGATTTTTAATGCACAATTAGGTATGAACTCTTGAGCTGGAACTCTCAGCCAACTAGAGTGTATATTGTTCAGTATTTCTTTGGGAACATTTCATTAATGTACTTGTCATATGGAAATTTCTGGACTTTAGTAAAAAAACAAAACTTAAAACTCTGGTCTCTTTGTTTTTCTTTTACAGTATTTAAACTTTGAAAATCTTGGCCAAGCATGTGTTTTTTTTGTTGTTTTTGTTTGTTTGATTTTTAATCAGTATATCAGAAAACAATTTATTTCTACAATTAGATGTGGAAAGAAAATCAGTGAAGAAGTAGATTTTACGAGGATGCGGTCAGCAGGACCACCCAGCCGACCCGTGTATGTGTCTACTACTAGCTGGCAAATTATAAAATCTTCATGAGAATAAATCATTGACATTTTACAAATTTCATGTAGATTTTTAAGGACTGGTTTTAAATCTCTAAGAAAAGTTGAAAAATTCCGGGGAGTGGTGATGAGTGAAATAGTTGAGAGGGATTGAGGTGCAGACTGCCCGTAACAAAATAAATGAGTCATGGGATGGAATGTACAACATGGGGAATATAATCAATAATATTATTTTTGTGTGGTGACAGATGGTAACTAGACTTATTGTGATCATTTCATAATGTATAGAAATATCGAATCATTATATACACCTGGAAGTAACAGTGGTGTAGGTCAGTTGTATTTAAGTTGAAAAAACACTACACAGAACCCAATGGGAGGGCAGAAAGAAAGAAAACTTAAAAAGTTTAATTCCTAGCTAAATTGCCTATGCTCCTTGGCAAGTTTTTGCATTATTTCACAATAGATTCCAATTTGTACTTATATTTCTCTTGCTACTAAGCACACTATAATTCCTTACATTTACGCTTGCAGTTCACGTGCAGCACTTCCATATGCATTTTCATTGCCACAACAAACCCAGGCACACGTATGAAGACTTGCTGCCTTGTTTCCACCTTTCCATTCTAGCCTCAGATTGTAAAGTAAGGTTTCTCTCTGACTTTCTGACCTGGGACATTTTTGCTTTAGTATTCTACAAAGGCACACTTGTTAATCTTAAATCTATTCAGAAAAAGTCCCACCTTAACCTTGGATAGGAAGGTATTTTGAAGCTATTGAGTTCATTGCTGATGATGGGTGAATAGAGCAGGGTCCTTTATTGTTGAGATAAAGAGTCTCTCCGCTGGGAATTAACACAACCATTATATATTACTTAACAATACATTAAAGTGGGAATAATACCTTCTGTTAGATTTCCCTATCTTCCAAATACTGAAAATGTATAGCGCCTAAATCAGTATTGCATATTACAAAGGAGCCCACATACATGTCTTACTTAGTGTACAGAGCTTCATAAGTACCCCATACCTACACTTCTGCAGAACCTATATTTTCTCAGATCTTTAATTTTGGTCTAGTTTTTAATTTTGGTTTAAGCTATCATGAGCGTGTCTAAAATAATTGTTTCTGATTTGCCTTTTTCACCATTACATGTAACGGATCAAAACAAGTTTGAAAATTAATGTTTAAAGTGTTCTGAAGACACCTAAGCAAAAAGCCTGATGGAAAAATTAAGCCGGCTGGAGTCTCACTAGCTGGTGGTGAGACCTCGCTTCCTTCCCTCTCCTTACTCTGTCTGCATCTCTTTCTAACTTGTCCCCACGTTTGAATCTCCCAGAAAAATGCCCTGTTATTTCAACAAGTAAATGCTTTTTAGAACTTTAAATGGCATGTTTAAAGCTATAACTATCCCCTCCATATTCGGGTGTAAAGTCAACGGGTCAATTTTATGTAATTAACTCCATTGTACTATGTTTACGTAGGGCCAAGTTTTTTGAGGGTCTCATTAAAGATTTTTAAGAATCTTAGAACCTGGAAACAGCCCGACTTCATCGCGGCGCTCAGAGCCCGTAGTGAGCAGCTAGCTGTCTTCCCCGTAGGGTCCAGTGAGGCAAAAAGCCTTAGAGCCCACAGCCATCCATCGGAAGCGCTGTCCGGCTGCCGTGCAGCGTCGGGGAGGCAGGCGGGGAGTTGACCGGCAGGCAGAGCCCGAGCCACGGCCGGGCGGGCTCGGGGGGCTCTCGGCGGGGGCGCCCGCGGCCCCGAGGCTCGGGGGGCCCGGCATCCTGGCCAGGATCCCCGGCCGGCCCCGCGCCGCAGCTTCTCCGCCAGCCCAGCGTCGTCTCAGCTCTCCGCACGCGTTCGAATACCGGGACCTGGAAGGAAAGAGCAGAAAGGGTCTTCTTCCGAGGCTGCTGATTTAAGTTCCAAGCCTGAACGTAAGCGAATTTCGCTTTGCTTCGAAATTAAAATGTAGACATTCTCCGAAGTCACCTGGACGCCCGGTTCGCAGGTTCGCAGGCGGCTTGCGGCCCCGGCCGCATCCAGCTCGTCGGCGCCGCTTCCCGCCCCCAGGGCAGCCTGGAGCCGACCCACCGGACGCGTGCCCGCGAGCGACGGCTCTGCTACTTCTAACCGGGAAAAAAGTAAAACTAATGAAGTAGCAAACGCCCCACTCGGGGTGAGGTGAATGCCTGCGTTGCTTGTTGTCTGACACCGTATACATGCACGAGGGCCAAAGAGGAACATGCTTTAATTTGTGTGTGTGAAATGGGAATGGAGCTATTCACTACTCCAAAATAGCTTGCACAACTTAGACTTGGGCAAATTCGCGGTTAAACTTTTATTAGAAATCATTTAAGCAACTACTGAAATAAGAGGTTACATGGAATTTAGAAACTGAAATAAAAGGCATTTCATTCAACTGCAGGTAAACATTCTAAAGCAAAGGCAAATGAAACCAAAACACCTCTTTCAGAAGCTTCCATTTAAGCTTACCTCCAGGCTTAAAAATAATGACATAAAAGTGATCGTAAAATCACAAAGTTATCTTAATACTTACTGGAGAGTGCAAATTCCTGACTTCAAGTCTTCTTTGAATCTTGTCCAGATGCTCACCAATTCTCACTAGCAGCAAAGTCTATTTATTTAACTCATTTTTAATAAAATGTATCCTAGTGCCCTGTCTCATTGTATTTGGACATGGCAAGTAGCAGTATTTTTAAAAACTGGACTTGAGTAATTAACATACGGGGTTTTATCCACACGTTAGTGTTATATTAAACAGTTGGGCAGTATCATTCATGCTTTGAACTACATGTGAAATTTATACTGCAACTACACAGTGCACTATCTGATGCACAAATTCATAGCTAAAAATCCAATCGATGGATCTTTATGTGACTGGTTCACCAATTTATTCGAAAAGTTTATAAATCAGTATTCAATGCAGCTAACAAAGCAAGTCTTTGGAAGGTGCTTGCATTTAGTGAACAGGATTGTGTCTCTGATTTGCTTTAAATTGAAAGTAAACAGTCGATAGCAGAATGGAGTTTGAACACAACATCTGTGTTGATAAAAGTCTGATTGATTTACTTGTTCCGACCATTAGGTTTTAGTTCTAAGCAAAGCCTTAAATAGAGGACAACTGAGTTACACACACCATCACCCCTTCCACATACAAAACATCCTTCCTGTATCCTTCAACATTGCGCTCACACACACATACACCCCGCTTCAATTTACATCCCAACACAGATTTCAGAAGAATACCTGCAATCCCTGCCGTTCCTCTCTGCAACTTCGATTCTGGATCTTGGTTTCTGTGCCTCAATTGGAAAAGATAAGTTAGAATGTTGTAAAACTCCAACACATTTAGGAAAGTGTCACATCTGCAGTTAGCATTTCTGAAACCGAGTTTTACTGTGGCCTTTGCTAAACTTTGGAGGGGCTTTGTTCCACTTAGACCCTGCACCAGCCCTCCCTCTTGGTCGTGAAGACACTTATCCTCCTCTTCAATTAATGAGTTTCACCTAGTCTGGCCATTTGTGTTTTTATAAAAGATCTGCAAAGCACTAATTGCAAAAGAAGAAAAAAGCTCTTGTTTTGCATTAATCAGAATGTGGAATTCTATAATAAAAACATTTTCTATTTTAATGTTTCAAAATCAAACCTTGTCCTGATTTCAGGATGTGCACACATAAACTCAGTAAGTTTCTGGGTGTAGAATGTTAAGCCCTCTGCAGCAATTACTTCTGGCTTGGATCCTTTACTATTTAAAGGAACATTGAAAGGAAAAAGATATGCCTGTACCAAATACACTTTCAGAAAATATTGTATAAAGAAGGCTGTTTCTTCTTAATGGTCTTTTTGATAGAGAGTTCACTTAGTCTAAGGGATTTTTTTTGTTCCAGAAATTAGCAAGGAAAAAACTGTCCATGAAGATTTATTTTCTTTAAATATGTTACTTGGAGCCCTTAGTCCATAAGCTATTCTTGCTTTTGTTAAGTACTGGGCTGTAAAAAAAAAAAAAAAAAAAATACAAACCATGTGAACTTTTAGAACGTGTTTTCTAGAAGTAAAATTTCAGAATTTGAAGGAATCCGATCAATATAAACAAGCATTTTGAAATGTGGCACATCAGTAATAGTTATGCTAGCTTGGCTAATATTTTGAAAGTCAATTTTATTAGTATGCAAAAACCCAAATTGGGAAAATTTCCTTCAGGTGTATTGCACCATTGTCATACTATTTTTTCTGCTTATTTTTTTATGTAAAATGTTTTAAAAATCAGTTATCATTTTACAAAAATGCATTCACAGCCCCTTGATAAAGGCTGATCCCCTTGCTTCTTTAGTGTTTTTTTTTTTTTCCTCTTTGTGGAATGAACTGGAGTTTAAATTACTATTATTATTATTTACTATATAAAATACATTTAGAGAAAGTGCAACTTTTAAAACACCTTCTTAAAGAATGCACTTTGCACATTCAGAAAAAAAACCCAAACAATGAAGTTAAATAAAATGTTTCGCTTCAAACTATCATTCTAAAACTTCAAATGTAGAAGAGCTTTAAGGTCTCTGGTAGATGTTTTGGTCGTTTATAAATCACGTTTTATCCATGTTACGTCTTTAATTTTTCTTCATTTCATAAGCTCACGTTCTTCAGCTTTCTTTTAGTATTTTTACTCTGCTACCAGTTCTTTAAATCATGAGTCAACTGAGCTGTGTTGTCACATCATGCCAAGCAGTGTTAAAAAAAAAACAAAACCTATACAACTTAATGAAAAATGACCATTTGATTCTTACCAAAAAAAAAAAGTACTTAAGGTTCTTTTAAGTTATATTTAAATATCCTTTTGAAACACAGGAAATAGAAATCATATTAAAGAGTAAATACATTATTTGTACAAGAAAACACCAACAAAATCGGTGTGTAACCCCTATTAAGTTCTAAATATGAAAAAATTATAAATATTTTAGTTACTTATTCTTTACATACTGATTACAATTCAGTAAATCACCTTATTCCCTTCCTGAGATGCTTTCAAACAGGTCAATTAATTGATGTCTATCTTAGCAATTTTGCTACTTGTTCTGTTTTATCACGGTACTCAAATTAAGATAAGCAAATACCTTAGAAAGAGTAAATAACATGTCTACAGAAAGACAGGGTGTCATTTATTTTATCCATTCATTGGGGAGACCAGTTTCCATATGAAAAGTAGCTTACAACCCTTCTTTCTTTTGATGAACTGCATATTAGGGGGAAAATCCTCTTTTAGGGTAATATACAAACACTCATTGCCAAATAATGATCAAAACATTTAAAAAACAGCATTAAATTTAAAAAGCTGTATCAATTCGTATAAGCAATATTTTGATTGTTTATTCCATTTCTGTAAATGGCAATAACTCCTCTGCAATAATGTTGCTATGTGCATGATCCACCTTGAGCTACAATTAAATTTACTTTCCATCAAACATTAATGAAATTGCACTTAAGGGGAGGGGGATTCGAAAATTAATCTCCCAAGGTAAGTTCCGCTCCAAGAAGAATTCATTGCTAAAGCTGGGTTGGTTTTTAGAGCAACAAACACCAACGAAGTCTCCAACCTTTAAAACTCTTGAGAGTTTTGGTTAGGAACGTGGTGGATATGGACTCGGCCGGCTTTTCACATAATTTAGGAACCTCTGGGAAGGAGGAAATGACCACCTCAAAGCCCCCTGGCGCGATGCTAGTGATTCGATCCTGGGGCTGTTGCGTCCCCACCCCCAGTAGAGAGGTTCCGCGCCCGCCCGCCCGCCTCCACGACCCGTCCGTCCGTTTGCGAGCTCCGCGTCCGCCGTCGGTCCAAGCAGACCTTCACGCGTCAGGAGTGACCCCGCCCGGCCCGCGCCGTCACCACGTCCTGCCATAGAGCAGGTTGGCGCCCAGCGCGCCGCCGCCGTAGTCCCCAGCCGCCGCGTCCAGGGCCGCCAGGCCTCCCCCCGGGCCGTGCAGCGCGGGCGGGCTGGGCGACAGCTCCTCCAGCTCGGGCGCGGGCGTCGGCGCGGGCGGTTGCGGGCCGGCCTGGCCGGGCGTCGGCGTGGCCGCGCCGTTCTGGCAGGGCTTGCCGTCCTTGACCAGCACGGGCACGGCCACGCGGCGCGGGGACGACGGCGGCGGGCCCAGGCCGACCTCCTGCTGCAGCTGCTGCGCCGCCTTGTCCTTGGCCTGCCGCTTCATCTTGTAGCGGTGGTTCTGGAACCAGATCTTGACCTGCGTGGGCGTCAGGTGGATCATGCTGGCCAGGTGCTCGCGCTCGGGCGCCGACAAGTACTTCTGCTGCTTGAAGCGCCGCTCCAGCTCGTAGACCTGCGCCTGCGAGAACAGCACGCGGCGCTTCCTCCGCGGCGCTGCCGCCGCCGCCGCCGCCGCCGTATGCAGGGGCGCCAGAGACTTGGCGGCGTCCGCGATGCCCGGCAGCGACCCCATGCCGGCCACGTTCACTCCCGCTGACGGCCCCATGAACCTGGAGACTGGGAAGGGGCCCAAGGGGAATGCCGGTCAGCCGCCGCTGACTTCACACCGCTGCGGCCGCGACGGGTCGACTTCACACCGCTGCGCCGCGACGGTCGCTGCGGACCCGGCGGGTCCCAGGACGCTCCGCGCGCCCAGGGGCCCAGCACCCCCCGCACGCGCAGGGTCCCAGGACACCCCGCGCGCCCCGGGCCTGGTCCCAGCGCCCCCCGCGCCTCGGACTGTGGCGGGAAAAGCCCGCGCTGTCCGCTGCCCTCCGTCCCGCGCTCCCGGCCCCGCTCACTTGACGAGTAGCGTGGGTCCGGGTTGGCGCCGTACCAGCCGGTGGCCGCGGCGGCCGCGCCGCCCCGCATGCCGTCCGTGTAGGCGGGCAGCTCGCCCATGTTGCCCAGGCCGCCGTTGCAGTAGCCGCCCATGGCGCCGTGCGGGAACTGCGGGACGCCGGGCGGCATGTGGTAGGTGGCGGCCGCTGCCGCCGCCGCCGCTGCCGCCGCCGCCGCCGCCGCGTTGTGGCCAGCCATGGCGTGCGGGGGCTGCATGCCCGCCACGGCCGCCGCTTGCGAGGAGGGCCCGGTCGGCGGCGCGCGGTACGCGGCGGCCGCGGCCCCCAGAGGCGTCCCCAGGCCGGGCGGCGCACCGTCCATGGCGCCGCCGAACTTCTTGTAGGTCTCCTCGATGGGGCTCAGGATGTCGGACACGGAGAAGGGCGTCGTGTGCTTGGGGCTCAACGACATGGCTCGGCGGACGGCCAGGTAGGGGGGCCCAGGGCGGGCGCGGGCGGGACGCGGCGGCCGTGGGTCGCCGCCACCTGGGCCGGGGCGGCAGCGCCTGTGACCAGGAGTCGGCGGCTCGGCTAGCCCCCGGAGCTGCGGGATCTGGGGTTTATTTTAGTCCCGCGCCAGGTTTACGACAGACTCGGGGGGCGGAGCAACATCGCAAACGAGCAAACAATGGTCATTGACATCTTTTTCTCTCGGCCCTGCACCTCCCCATAGTGGAGACAAAAAAGGTAAAGGGGGCAGTTGGGTGTTTCTTGAAAAGATCACCCCCCCTTTGCTTTCTCCATGCTTCCCGCCTCCATCCCGGCCGTTATCTTAACCCTGGAGCACCAGAAATAGAAACTCCGAGGCCGGCGTCGAGGCTTGAAGTGAAGGATTCCGCGCCTCTGCCGATCCAGACCCCAGTTTTCCTAAAACTACTGACTTCGTAGCAAAGTCCAGTGTAATTGGGGAGGGAGGATGTGGTGCTAAGTTGCGGGGGGGGGGATGTTGCAGGGCTCGCCTATTCGTCTCTAGCTACCAGCCTCTCACTCGCTCCATCATCTAAAGTGTTAAAAAAAAGAAAAAAAGAGAGAGAAAGAAAGAAAGAGAAAAGGAAAGGCTCTTGGGTCCCACCATAAGAGTGCATAAAGAGTGAAGTATAATGACCGTCCTGTGCCTTTGTAGGGCTTCTAATTTATGCATCCTTAGACTCTCAAGCATCATTTTGTGGACAACCAAACGGGCACTTCCAAATTAGCTCAAAGTATCCAAAGCCAAAGAAGAGAGAAAATGCATAGAGATACAAATACACAGATGCTAACTTGTAAGTATTCTGTTTCTCCTCTGTGGGGATGGAGGTCGGGTAAGGGAAAGAGGGTACATTTTTATCTTTTCGAATGTTTCCTGTTCAGCTTGCACCTGCAAAGTTTTTTACAGGTTTCTTCCCCCCCTCCACTTCCCCCCCCCCGCACCCGCCCCCCCCCAAGTGCAAATATCCAACTTAGCGTTTACTGGCCTACACTACAATGATCAAAAAGAAGAGAAAGAGAACACCCCGAAAATCCAAATATTTCTAGCTATTCGAAATGGATCTTTTTATTGTTCTTTGAAAAATATAACCTGCTCAAGGATTATGAAATGGATGCACAGATCAGGTGAAAATGGTAGTTTCTCTTGAAAAATACTGTAGATAAACTGATTCTTAAAAAAACTTTGTCATCCTTTGATTTGCATATTTACCTGCTTAGCAAAGAACTTAGACATTGTGAACTTTGCTCTGAATGCCGAACATGATAAAGAATAAGACAAAAGAAGTGTGAGAAGCATACTAAGTTTTAAAAACAGCCCTGCAGTTAAAAAAACGAAACAACCAGGGAAATGAAGATGCAGTTTTCAAGTTTTCCTGGAGACTGGGGCAGGAGAAAGAAAAACAAGGAGAGTGCTTTCTTAAGCAAGATTTTATTGTTTAAAAAAAGAAGAACAGGATGTATGAAAACAATTCCAGTTTAACCTGATAGAACATAAAACCTAATAGTACACAGTCTTGAAGGGAAGAACAGTTACCTTTTCCTTGTTTGGTTTCAGTGCTTTGGTTGAAATGTCTTCCATGGTTTTGCTCTTATTGTTTTAATCATTGTTTTGTTCATTTCAGTGAGTTTTGCAAAGAATCTGGGGGTGGGGGTTGGGGGGGGAGGGACCAGTATTCACCTATGGGAAGAAAGTGTCAACCAGGCAAGTGCGTAGAGTATTAGTATTTTAAAATAACTGAAAGACCCGAAAGACAAGGTATCATGATTGTTTCCAGATGTCCGTTGCTGACTTAGTAAGATTAGTATTGCTACAATTTTTACACCACACTACTTTTACAGGTCTTTCCTCAGCTTGAAACACTTGGGCTAGGTCTTCATCCTCACCTGCACTGGAATTGCCTACTTAATTTTTTTTTTAATTAGTGATTTAATACAAAGAAGTAATCATGTATTGTATGTGTTTAAGTAGTTGCTAGAATCTTAAAAACTGCAGTTTGGTTTTTAAGTTTTGGTTTAATTCAGATTGTATTGTTTACTTGATTCTCTTAAAAATAGTAAGAAGTCTTCCAAACTTTCCTCAGAGACAAGAGAGTAAGTAAAAGTAGTTTTTATAACATCTATGGATATAAAAGTCATTTGTGAACCGTTATATTTTATTTTTCAAGTCGAAACATGTTTTAGAAGTGAAACCTATTATCACAGTCTTCATTCGTGTTGTTGAGTTACCCAAAGTGCAAAAGTGTTTACAATTATAGTTTTTTTTTAGACAATTATTATTTATTCTGTTTTCAGGCTATACATTTCATCTTGTGTAATATTTTTATAGAACTTTAGGGTAGCAGTTCACATTGAGTGGTTAAACTACAATTTGTTGCTTATTTTGTTTTTCAACTGTAGTGGGTCCTGCTACAAGTTCATTTACATCTGGAAAGTTCCCACCTTTAAATAAAAAAGCACTTTATCCTATCTGGGGGCTCTCTACAGATAGTCACTTTCTGGCTGCTTGGGAACTTGGTACCCTAATTAGTATTCCTTTACTGGAGGTGAACATTTCTGGAAAAAAAAAAATCCACAATCTTCAACATTTTTTCCCTATCAGTTGTTTGTATCTCATTCCAGAAATTACATAGCTTCATGCTGGAAACACTGTTTGGATGTGTGCAGATGATTCTGAAAATAGGTGTGGTCTGGAGGATTTGTATGTACATTTATATACAGATACAAATTAGAATAATCCAGTTGATGCTCCATTAAAGCTCTTTATCAAATTCATTTCATCATATTGTTGTCTGCCTAAATTATGTATGGAAATTTATACTCAGTAGATTCTTAAATACTATTGACTTGTGAAATTGGATTTCATAGGAAATATGTTTCTGAAAAATGTTTTCTTGTTGGTTTTTTTCTTTCCTTAAAAACAGTGCTGGCACTCAGAAAAAAACCCAAAAAACAAATACTACCAAAGAGAACACAGTGGAAAGGGATGTTCCTCCCCTTCCCATCCTCCAGCCTCCCATTTTGCCTCCTCAGAGGCACTGTTACCTGTTTCTTCTGACAAAGTCTGTACATCTTGAAGCATACTACCCTTTTACACACAGCGGGTAGCATATAGTTTGATACCTTGCTTTTTTCACAGTTTAGGTTTTTGTAATTTTATATATCACACCACTGAAAACTTAATAAATGGGCTGTGGCAGACATATAGAAACATTTCCTAGATAAAAAGATTCAGGAGAATCTCTTAGCTTTCTGACAAAAATGTGGTAGTTAATGAAAATTTCTCATGTGCTCGTTAACCTTAGGGCCAAAATTATTTGGCAAAAACAACTCTGAAGTAGGAGCCTTCCCCAGATAGAGGATTTGCTGTTGTCAGACAGAAGCTCAGAGAAAGGGGCCTGAGAGACTTTGAGAAACCAGTCAGTTACTTAAAGGGAAATGTTGTTTTTCTAAGGTGGCAAGTAGATTTCTAATGTATCCTGAATTTCCTTATAAAGAAAAACTGTGTTTGAAAATATAACTTTCTGCTTGACACTCAAGAAGATAAGTGCCTTTTAGAAATGAGGCACTTGCTACATTTGTGATTAGTTAAAAATAGTTGTGAAATAATTTGATTAATAAAACTCTCACTTTGGGGAAGTAGCTTTAAAATATTGTCTTTGCAGTTGGGAAGGAATAAAATGAAGCAGGTCTGGATACTAGTATTTTGTAGCAAAATTTGAGATTATAAAGAGGAAACAAAACTGCTACAGAGATGAAACACAAAGTTTTAAAAAATTATTTTTAAAATGTTTGCTAATTTCTGAAATTTGGTTTCTTTTTAAGTCCTTCTAAAAGACTCTGTGTTTTGAATGTTCATTTCAATTATTATGAGTCTCTTATGATAGTTTTACACTTGTATTTACATAACTTTGTTATTTCTCCCTCCTCCTCCTGCAACGGGGGATGGCAGAGGGGAGGGTTTCCACAATACCCACATGCCACCCCACCAAGCCTCCTCTTAACTGTCAGCTCTTGCCCTGGTGTGCTGAAATGCAGCTAGGGCCGAGGGGAGTGGGACTCTCTGTCCTTGGGAGGACAGGAGGAAGAGGCTAGAGAACTGGACACCCCCCACCTTATCCTTTCATAATTTCTTCACAAATGCAAATTCCTTGCTGTTTAACTCCTATTAAAAAAATCTTCAGTCACTCTTTCCTGATACTCAGAGTTTCAGATTGAAAATAGTTTTCTGACCAATGAATACATTTTAAATTTAAATGATTGTTTGTACAATGTGAGAATGAGTAGTAGGTGTTAAGACATGATTGTTGTTGGAATCATCATAATAATGAGGGCCAATTAAATGGTTCTTATAAAACAAAAAGAAAAACTAGAAACCTCCCCTTCTAGGGGATAATAACGTTAGGCTACACCAAAGGGGTAAACATATGAAAATTGACCAGTATGGCACAACTCTCTCACCCTAGGATTATGAGCTTAAGCTAGAAATTTAAATTTTTCTATGTTTTAAAAATTATTTTTATTTTTAAAATTAATTAATTATTTATTTTTTGGTTGTGTTGGGTCTTCATTGCTGCTGGCAGGCTTTCTCTGGTTGCAGCAAGCAGGGGCTACTCTTTGTTGCGGTGCGCCGGTTTCTCATTGCGGAGCCCGGGCTCTAGGTGCGTGGGCTTCAGTAGTTGTGGTTCACGGGCTCCGTAGTTGTGGCTCGCGGGCTCTAGAGTGCAGGCCCAGTAGTTGTGGCACATGGGCTTAGTTGCTCCGTGGCATGTGGGATCTTCCCAGACCAGGGCTCCCCTGCATTGGCAGGCAGATTCTTAACCACTGTGCCACCAGGGAAGTCCATAAAAATTATTTTTAGAGTAAGTATTAAAATAAATACATGATATGGGAAACAAGGGCAATATTGAAATATATTCTTTATTGTGATAACAAGTTTACTTGTGTATCTTGCTTACACAGAAAGTTTAAACTTTTTAGAATATAATAGCATTTCCATTGAACAATATCTGACATTTTTTACATGTCTTGGAATGTAATTAAATGGTTCTTTTATAGGAAAAAAGAATGCTTTGAATTTTAAGCAAAATCGTATCTCTATGTATTATTCTGTGTGAGGAGCTAGTCATTCTAAAGGTTGTACCATATTCACACAGATACCTGTGTGAATACATATAGCTTTTAAAAATATATACTTTTATAACTTTTTTTTCAAGTGCACTCAGTTTTTCCAAATCTAAGGTTCATTGAATTTAAAATCTCTTTCTCTCCTACACGTCACATTAAAGATGTATCATCTTACATTTACAAATTAATTTGTGATTATCAAGGAACGTATCAGTCTTTACACCTGCTATCATTTACTTGGAGGAGAAACTTTAATTTGGGGCATTTTGATAAATTATTTGTTGCATTTATTAATAAAGTTTTACTATACACATTTTAGAAGAAAGAACTATGAAATTAACATAATTAGAGAATGTTGCTCAATGTTGCCCTTTTTGTTCTGTGTACTATGAATGTTTTAGAGCTACTTGTTATGTCTCTATCTGCATTCTTGGTTGAGAATTGTGCTTGATGCAGTAGACTAGTGTTCACCTCATAAATCAATGTCAGTTCTGGTAGATTTTAAACAATTTAATTTTTGGTTCAATAATTCGCTTTACAGAAAGCTTGATATGAAATCATTTTATTAATCTACTTTATACAGACTCTGAGTGCAGTGAGGAGAACTGATTGATGAAAGTTTCCTCATAAGGTTTCCTTTAAAAAAACAAAAAATAAAAACCTAGTAAAATGAGTCTTAAATCACAACATACCTGTCAGATGGACTTGAAGGTTACTAAATATTGCCTCAAAATACCCAGTTAAGTGAACTAATAATGAGATGACTCTTCAGTAAACCTAGTGTTTATTAAGTATTTGAAAATTCGTTACTAAATTTGATTTTGTAACTGTGTAGGGAATTACATGAGGTAATACTGAAAAGGTGATTCAAACTGTTTTTTGCTTTTAGAATTAGTGGAAATTTCACAAGTGTCACAAGCTACTAGCTATTGGAATTTGGCCAAAAATGCCAAGTAAGAATTACTTGAGAAAATCGGTGCCAGCTTGAATGAAAGCAATTTATCATTGGTATACAGCATGTCTTTAGAAATAAATATTATCTCACAGAAGAAATAGGTAAAAGTTGGAGTAGGTCATCTCTTCTAAAATAAAAAGCATATATGAATATGCAAAATAGTTTAAAAAGCTAACAAAACTAACTTAACTGTAAGAATAAATGGCAGACTTCAGTGGGTGAAAGGTTTTTTAAAAAAATTACACAGTATAAAAGAAATTTAAAATAGAATTTATAGTTGTTTAAAGTTCACTTTTTAATAGGATAAATAAATCTTGAACTGTGAAGGGTGTATTAAGGTTGGATGTTGTGCATAAGTTGTTCTAGGAGTTAGATGATGGAATACAAAGTCATTGTTTTGATTTGTGTTTTGTATGCTTACTGTTATAAACATATAAAATAATCTGAAAGAAAACTATTTCACATATGAAGTTTTAGTTTTCTATAAATAGTCTGGTATGTGTGATGATTTCTTCTAGAGTTAATTCTTTTAAATGCAATGTTTCTTTAGAATAATCAGTGGTAGTGCATATATGATTGAGCGGTCATTATGAACATAATTGATGACAGACTGCCTTGCTGCAGCTCTTACGAACAATTTGTAGAGATTAAAAGGGTGATGGAAATGGTGGTTTAAGAATTGCTTTCTAAAGACACGAGAGGATCGAAAAGAAACCTGGGGTTTCCAGTGCCCTCTGAAATCATTTTTACATAAAATCCAGGTTTAGTAGGTACAAGTGTTGTTTAAGTGCTCTGCTCTTGAAAAAAAATATTTATGTGGCATAAAGAGATGATTTGGTCATGGATCTTAAATGATCAAATCAGAGTGTCTATTCTATACCTGTTTCAAAAGGAGAAATGCAGAATATTCTGTCTATTCAGTATTCCATATGTGCCTGCATTTAACTAAGTAGGCAATAAATGAATATAGGTAAATACTCATGAAAATCAAACACTTTTCATACCCCAGAAAGTCTAAGGACAATTGTCCTTAGCTTTCTATGTATGTATAGATTGCCACATTTCCATATATTCAAGCAGAAAGTTGTATCTCTCATGTAAATGTTTTGACATAGACTCACGGGGAATTAGTTATATGATGCAAAAAAGAAAAGCTTAATTATATAGTTCTTCTTCTACCTTAATTCATAAAGGATATGATGCAGCTTTTAAATAAATATGTTTGTGTACTTCAAACATTTAGTAAGAATCATGACCTTGTAAATAAGGATCTTGTAATAGTAAGGAGTTAAGATATGGCTGAAAAAAACACCAAGTCTATGGGCCATAAAGCCTACCAAGTTCCTGTAGTTGAACCTCAGCCTTGGCTGTAAGCTTCCTAGTGGTCAGCTGAAAAAGCCAGTTACACTTTCCTTATTTTTAGGGGAAAAAACAAAACCCAAAACACCACCCCCACCCCCGCCTCGATTCTTCAGGAAAAGAAGCGCACTAAAAGAAATTCCTCACAGGGGGCTTCATATAGGAAACACTGAATACTGTAACATTCTTAATAGTTTTCTAGCAGAGTTATTTCCTAAAGTTAGCTTGTTGTAGTGGCCATTCCTCAAAAATTTGAGTCCTCAACACCAAATCAGCTCAATTAAGGTAACTGAGGGGTGGGAGCAAAGTAAGTAATATGGTCCAGATGTGTAGCCTTCTGATGTTCCAGGACTGAACTCCACACTTTTCAAAGAAGACTTCATAAAAACCACAACATTGTTACGCTTTGGTTATTAGCAAGTTCTTATACTGAGGCTAACTATGTCCCTCTCATTTGCAGATATCAGTCCCAATTCAACCCTTTGATGCCAAATTATAAGTCTGGTCTCCCATAAAGCCCTCTAAATATAAGAAGATACTATATTAATCATATTATGTTTTTTCCTTTTCCTACAAAAAGTGTCCCAAAACAAAAAAAAAGTCTTTAGTGAACATATACAATTATTAACCAAGAATTTATCAAGTGATTACTATTAGGTGATTATCAGGAGTGTCCTGAGTGCTTTAGAAAATTGGGAAGGGAGCCCTTCTGGTACCAGAAAGAGGAAACTTATTCTTGGCATCCATATTCTGATCTTGAAATGGTACTTTTAAATTGTATATACGTGTGTGTATTACTTTATTATTTTAAATTATATGTACATATGAATGTATGCTTGTGTGTACATATATATGTGTGTATATATATACATATATATATACACACATATATATGTATATATACACACACATGCCAGGTACTAAACAATTGACTTACTAATGAACTTTTTAGAACATATCCCATTTGTAAGGTGGAGATAAGGCTAAAATCCTGAAACCCACTAACAGTAATCTTTTACTAATGTGCTAGGTACGTTCGTGAACTTTAGGTGTTTATCTCATTTGATAGTTATAATAGAAGAGAACTTAAAGTGTGATTGACATTGACAGTGATTCAAGTGAAAAAATGTTCTTTTTTTTCTTCCAGGTGTATTGAGATATAGTTGGCATACAGCACTGTACAAGTTTAAGGTATACAGCATAATGATTTTATTTACATACATCGTGAAGTGATTATAAGTTTAGCGAATTTCCATTATCTCATATAGGTACAAAATGTGAGAAATAAAGAAATAGAAATAACTGTTTTTCTTGTGATGGGAACTCTTAGGATTTACTGTCTTAACAACTTTCATATATAACATATCAGTGTTAATTGTATTTATCATGTTGTACATTACATCCCTAGTGTTAATTTATCTTATAACTGGAAGTTTGTACCTTTTGACCACCTTCATCCAATTCTCCCTCCCCTCACACCCCACCTCTGGTAACCAAAAATCTGATCTCTTTTTCTATGAGTTTGTTTGGTTGGTTGGTTGGTTTTGAAGTATAATTGACCTACAACACTATGTTAGTTCCTGTTACACAACATAGTGATTTGATATTTCTGTACATTTCAAACTGATCACCACAATAAGTCTAGTTTTGATATGTTACCATACAAAGACATTACATAGTTATTGACTGTGTTCTCTACACTGTACATTTCATACCCATGACTCATTTATTTTGCAACTGGAAGTTGGTGCCTCTTAATCTTCCTCACCTATTTATTTTTCTCCCATTACTCCCCTTCACCCT
This sequence comes from Platanista minor, assembly GCA_004363435.1. Lineage (NCBI taxonomy): Eukaryota > Metazoa > Chordata > Mammalia > Artiodactyla > Platanistidae > Platanista > Platanista minor. The sequence continues at coordinate 36,032 of RJWK010005919.1, forward strand.
GGCAAACACCTGTTTGTTCTCTGTATCTATAATTCTGTTATATTTGTTCATTTTTTTTAGATTCCACATGTAAATGAACTCACAGAGTATTTGTCTTTCTTTGTATGACTTGTTTCACTTAGCATAATAGGTCCATGCATGTTATCACAGATGCCGAGATTTCATTCTTTTTTATGGCTGAGTAATATTCCACTGTATAAATACATCACATCTTCTTTATCCATTCATCTGTTGATGAACACCTAGGTTGCTTTCATATCTTGGCTGTTGTAAGTAATGCTGCAGTGAACATAGGGGTGCATATATCTTTTCTAATGAAAAAATATTCTGAAAAGGAGTGGGAAAGAGATCTCAAAGATACTTCTTTCCTGAATCTCTACAAGGGTGATAGATTAGGATTTATGTGACATTTGAGTAGCTGTTGTTAATGAAACTATTCTTACATTGTCAGACTATTCTGGTGGCTATCTAGATAAAGTTTAAAAACTTATAATTCAACTGGATATTTGTTTTCTATACATTTTCTTTATAAGGACAGCAGAAAGTTTGGAAGTTTCTAGTGACTATAAGCAGAGTTAATAGAGCAGTGATAAAAAGAGTCTTTTCTGTAGTTACTGCAGTAATAAAAAAACTCCTTAAAATATTTACAATATAATTTATCAAAATTATGTAAATATTTGATTTGTAGATTATAGGCATTATTGATATCTGCTCAATATTGTTACAGTTACTGAAGTAATAGAATCTTCTTGAAAAACAATTCAAAATACTGTTGAAGTATATTATTGTAGAACAGTTCTGTCCAATACAAATACAATGTGAATCACATACATAATGTAAAATTTTCTAGTAGCTACACTAAAGTAAAAAGAAACAGGTGAGATTAAATAAAAATGTATTTTATTTAACCCAATATATTAAAATGTTATCTGTAGCTCCAAAACTATAGCCCCCAGGCCAAATTCAACCAGGCACCTGTTCTGCAGCCCAGGAGCTAAGAATGGTTTCTACATTGAAATGGTTGAAAAATGAATAATAATATTTTGTGACATGGAAAAGTTATATGCAATTTAAAGTTCAGTGCTCATAAATAACATTTTATTGACTATACCCACACACCTTTATCAGTGGCAGAGTTGAGTAGTTGCAACAGAGACCATATGGCCCACAAGCCTAAAATATTTACTTGCTGGTGCTTTTACAGAAAATGTTGGTCAAACTCAGCCAAGGTAGGGCTTCCCTGGTGACGCAGTGGTTGAGAGTCCGCCTGCGGATGCAGGGGACACGGGTTCGTGCCCCGCTCCGGGAAGATCCCACATGCCGCGGAGCGGCTGGGCCCGTGAGCCATGGCCGCAGAGCCTGCGCGTCCAGAGCCTGTGCTCCGCAAAGGGAGAGGCCACAACAGTGAGAGGGCCGCGTACCACAAAAAAAAAAAAACAACCAAAACTCAGCCAAGGTAAAAGTGAAAGTGAAAGTCACCTTTACAAATACCCAATCCCATGCCAATCTCCGGAAGTAATCACTATGAAGGTATGAAGGGTTTTCTGTGTTAGTTTTTTTAGATCTGTATGACTACACATATTCTGTAGTTCTGTTTCTTTATGTATCTAGAACTTATATTCACACTTAAGAAATATAATGGCATCATTTCATATATATTCTGATCTCTTTTCTTCACTTAATGATATTTTATATCAGTTTCCAAATGAGTACTTTTTTTTTTTTGGCCACGTTGTGTGGCATGTGGGATCTTAGTTCACCCACCAGGGATCGAACCTGTGCCCCCTGCATTGGGAGCATGGAATCTTAACCACTGGACCGCTGGGGAAGTCCCTCCTAATTAGTACTTATACATGTGTTCCTTGTTAGTACAAATATGTGCTTTCATGGTAGTGCACGTAGATGTTCTCATTCTAGAATCTACTTATTTATATCCCATGATTCAGGTTTACTATATGTTATTTTTTCAGTCCCATGTTAATCAGTTTAGGCTCTTTCCTCTTCTTTCTTCCCCTCCTGTCTCTCTCTCTCTCTCTCTCTCTCTCTCTCCCTTTCCCTCTTTCCCTCTCTCTTTCTAATACAAACAGTGCTGCAGTGAACATTCATGAAGATCTGTGTGTACTGGTACCAATATTTCTGCAGGATAGATTTCTAGAAGTAAAATTGGATCAAAGGGTAAGTTTATTATACATTTTGGTAGGAGTTGCCAAATTAGCCTCCAATAAAACCAATATCAGTTTACGTGTCAGTGGTGTGTGATGTCACCTTTTCTCCCTACGTCTCTCACCAACACTGGATAATCATTAAAAAAAATTTGTTTTTACCAGTCTAGTTCAGCTTTACATACATAACTTAGTATTTCCTTAATAGTCTTCTATTTGCTAAAGTACTATTGTTCATTTAAAAAATCAAAAAAGAAAAAATTTACCAAGAAATATATAAAGTGCGAGGGGAAAGTCCTCTGAAATAACATTCAGAAATAACCACTCTTAAATAATATTCAAGCTAGAAGATTTAGCTTAGGACTCTGATATATTTGTATTTTCATCCAATTAGTTTTCTTTGAGAGGAAGATGGCATAGTAAAAAGCAATCATGCTTTAGAATTAGACTTCAGTTGACTCCTACTCTATCAAACTGTAAAATTTGATGGCAAATTTTACTTAATCTTTCTCAACTCAGTTTTCCCATCTGTAAAAATATGAAGGTTAGATTAAATAGGTTTAAATAATAGATGAAGTCTCCGATCATAGCTGTTGCATAAATTGTTTGCTTTATTTATTGCTTCCTTTTTCTCTCACTGCTTTCTTTCTGAGAACAACAAAAAGACATGTTTCCTAAAATACCATGTTTTATTGAAGAGGTTGGCAACCCATGATACGTCAAAGGAGATAGCTGAGAAGTAACTTTAGTATAGTAATGGATATGGACTTGTGGAGAGAAGCTTTATTCCTTTGAGGACTGAGTCTTCTCACTATCTCCTGACACCGCCCCTTCAGGTCATCCCCTCTTGTCCCATGACATTCTACAGCCAAAATTTTTGTTTGTTTGTTTTGCGGTACGCGGGCCTCTCACTGCTGTGGCCTCTCCCGTGGCGGAGCACAGGCTCCGGACGCGCAGGCTCAGCGGCCATGGCTCACGGGCCCAGCCGCTCTGCGGCATGTGGGATCTTCCCGGACCGGGGTACGAACCCGTGTCCCCTGCATCAGCAGGCGGACTCTCAACCACTGCGCCACCAGGGAAGACCTGTTTGTTTGTTTTTAAACCTCAATATTGAGTAATGATTCCTTCCACTTTAAAATATATATATATATATATATATATGTTTATTTATTTTTGGCTGCGTTGGGTCTTCATGGCTGTGCATGGGGTTTCTCTAGTTTCTGTGAGCAGTGGCTTCTCTTTGTTGTGGTGCATGGGCTTCTTATTGAGGTGGTTTCTCTTGTTGTGGAGCGTGGGCTCTAAGCGCACGGACTTCAGTAGTTGCCGCACGCAGGCTCAGTAGTTTTGGTGCACGGACTTAGTTGCTCTGCAGCACGTGGGATCTTCCTGGACTAGGCTCGAACCTGTCTTCTGCATTGCCAGGCGGATTCTTAAACACTGCACCACCAGGTAAGCCCCTCTACAGCCAAAATGTTGAATAACATTATCCTCCCTTTGGGGAAAACATGACTCTGCAGGCATAAAGGAAGTACCTTAACATTTTTTTTTTTTATTGACGTATACCTGATTTATAATGTCGTGTTAGTTTCAGGAGTACAGCAAAGTGCTTCAGTTATAAATACATAAATATCTATTTTTTTCAGATTCTTTTCCCTTATAAGTTATTACAAAATATTGAGTACAGTTCCCTGTGATATACAGTAGGTCCTTGTTGGTTATCTGTGTTAAATATAGTAGTGTGTATATGTTAATCCCGAACTCCTAATTTATCCCTCCCCCACCTTTCCCCTTTGGTAACCATAAATTTGTTTTCTGTGCTGGTGGGTCTATTTCTGTTTTGTATATAAATTCATTTGTATCATTTTTTAAAAAGATTCTGCATATAAGTGATATCATATGCTGTTTGTCTTTCTCTGTCTGGCTTACTTCACTTAGCATGGTAATCTCTAGGTCTGTCCATGTTGCTGCTAATGGCATTATTTCATTCATTTTTATGGCTGAGTAATATTCAGTTTTATAAATATACTACATCTTCTTTATCCATGAATCTGTCAGTGGAAATTTAGGTTGCTTCCATGTCTTGGCTATTGTCAGTACTGCTGCAATGAACATTGGGGTACACATATCTTTTTGAATTATGTTTATTCCAGATACATGCCCAGGAGTGGGATTGCAGGATCATATGGCAGCTCTATCTTTAGTTTTCTAAGGAACCTCCATACTGTTTCCCATACCCGTAGTGGCTGTACCAATTTACATTCCCACCAACAGTGTAGAAGGGTTCCTTTTGCTCCACACCCTCTCCAACGCTTATTATTTGTAGAATTTTTGGTGACGGCCATTCTGACCAGTGTGAGGTGATACCTCATTGTAGTTTTGATTTGCATTTCTCTAATAATTAGCAATGTTGAGCACCTTTTCATGTGCCTACTGGCCATCTATATGTTTTCTTTGGAGAAATGTCTGTTAAGGTCTTCTGCCCATTTTTGATTCGGTTGTTTGTTTTATTGATATTGAGCTGTATGAGCTGTTTGTATATTTTGGAGATTTTGGTTGATCTGTCCATTGATGTAAGTGGGATATTAGAGCCCTGTACTAATATTGTGTTACTGTCAGTTTCTCCCTTTATGTCTGTTAATATTTGCTTTATGTATTTAGGTGCTCCTATGTTGGGTGCATATATATTTACAATTGTTAAATTTTCTTCTTAGATTGATCCCTTGATCATTAGGTAATGTCTTTCTTTGTCTCTTGAATGGTCTTTGTCTTAAGGTCTGTTTTTTCTGATACAAGTATTGCTACCCCCGCTTTTTTTTTGATTTCCATTTTAATATTAATCTGCTTAGGAGTTGTGCTGTGTTTAATGTTTTCTGTAGTTGTAGGTGCCAGAGGCCTTCACATTTTTCTAGTGAAGTCCTTGCTTTTGTCTCTCTTGTTGTTTTAGGGCTGCACTAAGGACTTCCTTAAATACAGTCTGTGTCTCAAAGCTCTTTCAGCTGCAATCCCACTGTTACTATACTGTAATACTAATGATATAGTGGTAAAGCATAGGGGAGGGAAAGTGTTCTATAATCTTATGATTAAATCTCAGTCTTTTAGTGGGCCTGTGTCCCTGGATGTGACCTTCACAAGTGTATTTTAGCTCTCCCCAGCCTTCAGTGAGGCAGAAAAACTAGAGAGGGCTGGGGTTGGAGAAATGCCCTTCCCCCAGGTCAGATAAGTCTTCAGCAAAGTCCTTCCCCTTGAAGAATGGGCATTTGTAGGGCAATGCTCTGGGTATATTTCACAGTGATTACTTTTCCCCTCCTCCTGCCACAGGCCTGAGGGGATCTTTCTTGGCTTTTTATCACAAGAACCTGGTGGGATTCTTGGAGGTAAAACCCACAGAAGTGTGGACCCCCCTAAAGCTGAACCCCCCAAGAGATTCTCACTCTTATGTTAGTCTACCCTCAGCCTCCAGCGATTCATCACATTTACCATTTATGTGCCCCTACCAGTTTATGGCTCTAGCACTTCTGCTCCAGTTAAGCAGATCTCAGCTGTGACTCTGAGAGTTCTCCCATCTTGCCAGATTTCAAGGTGGCAGATAGCCTTGCATCCTCAGTTCTCTAATGGGTCCAAGAAAAGCCACCGATATTTCAGTTTGTTCAGCTTTTTGCTCGCTGTAAAGAAGAGAATGATGACTTCTAAGCTCTTTACTTTTGGAAGTGAATTACGCTAGTAAGCACTTAGTAGCCACTAAATAAGCAGTTCATTAGACAGTAGAATTTTACGTATTTGTTTAAGAACTTTATTTTTTTGCTGTTCTGGGAATTGCCAGCTTACATTAAAAATTTTTTAATGCAAAATTAAAGCTGTCTCAAAATACTTAGAGTTATAAAAGGGAGATTAGACTTGTTATCAGTAGCATCAAAAGATCTGTTGGTTAACACAACATTGTAAATCAACTATACTTCAGTTAAAATTTTTTTGAAAGATCTATTGGTGGAAATTTTATATATGTAGGCAGATCTTTTTTTTTTTTTTTTTTTGCGGTACACGGGCCTCTCACTGTTGTGGCCTCTCCCGTTGCGGAGCACAGGCTTCGGATGCGCAGGCTCAGCGGCCATGGCTCACGGGCCCAGCCGCTCCGCGGCATGTGGGATCTTCCCGGACTGGGGCATGAACCCCTGTCCCCTGCATTGGCAGGCGGACTCTCAACCACTGCACCACCAGGGAATCCCAGCTACTGATGATTTTTAAAAAATCTTCTTCCAGGCTCAATGGAGGAGGGTAGTATGAAGTTACTTCTTGACAGGTCTGGTGAAATAGACTCTCATGAGCACCACAGAAGTTGAGTATAACCAAGAGCCCAGTTTGATGACATTGGTTGTGTCTACAGAGTTGTTAATACAATTGTCCCAGACGTTTTATAAGTAAATGAAAGGTAGAACATATGATTCTCTTGTTATTAAGTTGAACAAATCTTTTGTTTCCAGCTTTGACCAAATATATACTAGCTTTATAATTTTCAAGCTACTAACCAGTTGGCCTAGAGTTTTCTGTATAAGGGGAAAGAAGCCTGGCTAAGCAATATGTTATTAATTACTGTTGCAGCCACTCTGAGGAACAGAATGGACACCCTCTCAAAATTTGTTTCAGTTGTAGCACTGATGGTACCACACACACAACAAGAGGGTATGAAAAGTGTAATGTCCACAATAGGAAGTCTCTAGGGAGAGCAGGGCAGGCAGCCAAGGAGGTCCAGAATGGGTGAGAGAGTAAGGAAAGGAGATACGTGTGTTTCCTGTGGTTGGGGTGGGGCTGGGAACAGGGTTCCTGTGTGCGGGCAGGGCCTTGCCTGGTTTGAATCTTCCTCTGACGTCAGCAGAGGGAGCACTAAGGTTTTCCCATCCACTTGCCCAGATGTGGGGCAGAGGGGCAGAGGGAAGGGTGTGGCTTAAAAGCTGATAGCAGTCAGATTTCTTATTGTAACCACCAATCCCTGAACAGTTACATTTACATATCCTTAGTTTCCCAGAAGTGCCGAAAGGTAGGAGCACCTTTGCATATTGAAGAGTCCATCCCCCACAAAATGCTAGTTCATACGCAAAGGTGTTTCTGTAGTTGCTAATAGCTGGAGACAACCAACAAACCAAACACCTTTATTTATTATGTTTTTAATTTTTATTTAATTTATTTTTTGGCTGCATTGGGTCTTTGTCACTGCACACAGGCTTTCTCTAGTTGCAGTGAGTGGGGCGCTACTCTTCGTTGCGGTGCGCGAGCTTCTCATTGCGGTGGCTTCTCTTCTTGGGGAGCACAGGCTCTAGTTGTGTGGGCTTCGGTAGTTGCAGCACACAGGCTTAGTAGTTGCGGTGCATGGGCCCTAGAGCACGCGGGCTTCAATTGTGGCACATGGGCTCTGGGGTGTGCAGGCTTCGGTAGTTGTGGTGCTCAGGCTCAGTGGTTGTGGCTCGCGGGCTCTAGAGTGCAGGCTCAGTAGCTGGGGCTCACGGGCTTAGTTGACCCGCGGCATGTGGGATCTTCCCAAACCAGGGATCCAACCTGTGTCCCCTGCATTGGCAGATGGATTCTTAACCACTGCACCACCAGGGAAGTCCCCAAACACCTTTAAAAAGCTAAAAATATATGTGTCAGGAACTCCAGATACTAATGTTGTAGGTATTCATCACACCTAACCTCAGGTTCCTTGATAGCCTAGACATTTATGTTGAAACAGATTTTAAATGACTTTCTCAGCCACACTGAGGTACATGACCTTATACTCCTCTAAAGATAATGCCTCAGTCCTGAGCTTTTCCATTACTTGGTGATTTAGTTACTAATGTCATATGAATCAGATGTCAGCAATGCATTTATTTCCAGAATGCTGAGTATCAAGGCTTGGATAAACTATTTTCTTTTGTAAAAATTCTATTTGTTGATATGTGATTTTCTCATTTCCTCCTGAAATCACTTCATCATTGTCAGTAATTTCATTCTCTCTCTTTAGACAGCGGTTACTGCCCTTGACTGCTTTTTAGATTTTCTGCTTTCTCAGTAAGCACTTTCAACAATACAAACTGACGTCATGGAGTATTTATTTCTTAGATGTTCTTGCTTTTGTTGAGAGTGTAAATGGCCATTTGATTGTAGTGGGTTCTTTGACTTAGATTTGTTACATATATCTTTGTGAACATATGTAGTTCTGAGATATATTGGGCTTCATGTCCAATACTAATTTTCAAGGCCTGAATGATTGGTTGGGAAAACTGAAGAATCTAATATTACTCATTTTTTCACCACTTTATGCTATGTTATATAATTAATTTTTGCCTTTTGTAAAAGCTTGTCATATACCAGGCTCTTGAGTCAAAATTCCATTTGCAGTTATTTGTTTTTAAAGAGTTAGTATCCTCTCCTTTTGTTTTTATGCTACTACATCTTCTTTAATCCTTTGATCCATGCTTCCAACGTAGGTTTTTACTGTACGTACAAATAGTTTGCTTTCTTTTTTGAGGTATTACTCAAGTGCCTTTCACTGCATAAATCCTTTTTATTCCATGTTTCTGCTTGGAATTCTGGAGATTTCTGAGAGATCGACAGGAATTTCACAGATCAAGTTAATCGAAGTGAGAGATTTTTTTTACTAGACATATTTGGCAAATATAGAAAGTGTTAATATAGAAACCTCAAAAATTAAAAATAGGAAAGTAATGGCTCTTGGTCCAGTTTTCCTGGAAAATGTTGAGTAAATTTTCACTTAAAATGGGACAGTAATCTTCCAGTCAAAAGAGTAACATTGGCTGCCTGTAAACCAGAAACTTGATAGTAAAATACAAAGGGATTGTGCTATCAGCATTAACATGGATTAGATTTATTTCTTTAGTCAAATGGAATTAAATCACTGAGCTCTGAACTCAGAAAAATTTCAGCAAGTACAATACAATCCTGACAGAATCTACACTACACCATGACCAATGTAATCATTATAATCTTCCATGAAAATTATATTCAACATACCTACACATCAATTATTGAAAGGCAACTGTATCTTGTTCCCTGTGAAAATAAACATACCGCTAATATGATGATGAAAGGTGTAATCAGAAATAGCTTCCAAGAAGAGGTGTCTAAAATGTTAAACTTTAATACAATATGATGATCCTCCAGTATTACCTGATAAAGCGTATATCCAAAAAACCTACAGCTAACATCAAACTTGATAAGACCTTGTGCTTTCCCCTCTAATACTGGGAATGAGGCCAGGAAGTCCACTCTCACTAGTCCTATTGAACTTTCTACTGGAGATCCTAGCCAGTGCATTAAGGCAAGAAAAAGAAATATGCATATGTCTTGCAAAGGGATATAGGAAACTGCCTTTATTTGAGCATGACATAATTGTCTATGTAGGAAATCTCAAAGTGTCTTTTAAAAAAAGCTCCCAGAAACCTATGGAAGGGGAAAAATCATATATATGATGAGGGATTAATATCCAAAATATATAAAGAACTCACACAACTTAATACCAAAAAAAAGTCTGATTAAAAAATGGGAAGAGGATTGGAATAGGTATTTTTCCAAAGAAGACATACAAATGATTAACAGGTACATGGAAAAGTGCTCAACATCACTAATCATCGGGGAAATGGAAATCAAAACCATGAGATATCACCTCACACGTGTTAGGACAGCTATTATCAAAAAGACAAGCAATAAATGTTGGCAAGGATGTGCAGGGAAGGGAACCCTTTTGCACTGTTGGTGGGAATGTAAATTGGTGCAGTCACTATGGTGGAGAGTCCTTAAAAAATCTAAAAGGCATATGACCCAACATTTCCACTTCTGGGTACTTACCCAAAGGAAATAAAATCGCTATCTTAAAAAGACATCTGGACACCCATGTTCATTGCAGTATTATTTACAGTAGCCAAGACATGGAAGCAACCTCTAATTGTCCATCGATGGATGAATGGATAAAGAAAATTATTAATATTCAGCTATAAAAAAGAAGGAAATCTTGCCCATTTGTGACAGTATGAATGGACCTTGAGGGCATTATTCTGTTAATGTGGTTAAATTGCATTGATTTTTTTTTTTTTTTTGCGGTACATGGGCCTCTCACTGTTGTGGCCTCTCCCGTTGCGGAGCACAGGCTCCGGACGCACAGGCTCAGCGGCCATGGCTCACGGGCCCAGCCGCTCCGCGGCATGTGGGATCTTCCCGGACCGGGGCACGAACCCGCATCCCCTGCATCGGCAGGCGGACTCTCAACCACTGCGCCACCTGGGAAGCCCTGAAGTTTACCTTTTAATGCTTCTTTTTTTAAGATGTATTTTAAAAAATAACCATAATACTATTATCAGACATAAAAGTAAGCAATACTTCCATAATATAAAAATATCCAGCCAGTGTTCATATATGAAGGTATATATATATTCTATATATAAGTGGGAGTATACTATACACATTTATTTTTACTTCACTTTTTTCACCTAATAGTATATCCTGGAGGTCACTCTATAGAGATATAGATGTATTTTCCGTTCTTTTTTTACAACTGCATGATACTCCATGGTATGGATGTACCATAATTTATTCACCTAGTCCCCTACTGAAGGAAATTTAGGTTGTTTCTAGTCTTTTGCTATTACAAATGGTGCTTCAGTGAATAGCATGTATCATTTTGTGGTTTTGCCAGTATATCTTTGGGGTAGATTCCTAGAAGTGTGATTGCTGGGTCAAACGGTAACTGCATATGTAATTTGCTTCATGTTACCAAATTCCCCTCCAAAAGGGTTGTGCCATTTTGTATTTCCACCAGGAACGTATGAAAGTTGTTTGTTGTCAGACTTGCCAACAGAGTGTGCCAGACAGTTGGTGATATTGCCAATCTGATGTGTGAAATGTTATTTCAGTATTGTTTTAATTTGTATTTCTCTTGTGAGTGAGGTTGAGCATCTTTTCATATGGTTAAGAATCATTTGAATTTCTTCTTGTGGAATTGTCTGTACATATTCCTGGTCTATTTTTCTATAAGGGTTTTGGGTTTTTCTTTTCTATGTCCAGAAGTGCTATATATGAAGGATGTGAACCCTGTGCCTGTGATGGTAATAGCAAATGTGTCTTCCCAGTTTGTCATTTGTCTTTTTACTTTGCTAATAGAATTTTTGACATGCAAAACTTCTTAATTTTTATGTTTTGGTAATTAATACCTTTCCCTTATTCTTTCTGGATTTTTAAGTCATAACGTTACTCCCAGGTTACAGAGAAATTCATCTTGGGACTTCCTTGGTGGCGCATTGGATGACTCTGCACTCCCAATGCAGGGGGCCTGAGTTCGATCCCTGGTCAGGGAACTAGATCCCACATGCATGCTGCAACTAAGAGTTCACATGCCACAACTAAGGAACCCCTGTGCTGCAACTAAGGAGCCTGCAAGCTGCAACTAAGACCTAGCACAACTAAATAAATAAGAAATTCATCTTGTTTTTTTCTAGTATTTGTATGTTTAATATTTTTACATTGAAATCTTTGATCCATTTATTATTTTTAAAAGAAATTTATTTATTTATTTTTGGCTGTGTTGGGTCTTCGTTGCTGTATGTGGGCTTCCTCCAGCTGTGGTGAGCAGGGGCCACTCTTCCCTGTGGTGCACAGCCTTCTCATTGTGGTGGCTTCGTGTTGCAGAGCACAGGCTCTAGGTGCGTGGGCCTCAGTAGTTGCAGCACGCGGGCTCAATAGTTGTGGTGCGTGGGCTTAGTTGCTCCGCAGCATGTGGGATCCTCCCGGACCAAGGCTCGAACCCATGTCCCCTGCATTGACAGGTGGACTCTTAACCACTGCGCCATGAGGGGACTCCCCTTTGATCCATTTAGAATTTATTCTGATGCATGGTGTGAGGAATAGATCCAATTTTAACTTTTTCCATATGATTATCTAGTTGCCCTACCATCTAACACCTTCTCTTTTCTACTGAAGCAGCTAAGATGCTGTCTTTATCATATACTAAATTTCATTGTGCAGTTGGCTCTATATTTGTGTTTTTATTTATGTCCTTTTGCAGAAGGGTATGTGAATGGTACATTTTGGGCCTCTGTATGATAACTGTGTTGCCTTCATACATCTTCACTTGTTACAAAGTTCTTGGTTCACAGCCTTTTGCCCTTAGTGTCTATGGATATCTAGACTCTGGTATTAGCAGTGCAGAGAACTCTGAGGCCAGGCTGATTTTTGGTACTTTGTAGATAACCATTTTTTAGGACTGAAATCTAGGATATTTTTTTGTCTTTATATTTACAGTTTAAAATTGCTCTTAGAAATTTTTTGTCTAAGTGTGGTTTTCTTTTCATTGATTATTTTTTATCTATATTGCCTTGATCTTTTTTCAGCTTTAGGAATTTATTTTTCAGTATCTTTAGCTTTTTTAGTTTAATTTGCTCTCATCTCTCAGAGTCACCAGTTTCCCACATGCTGACTTCCAGTCTCTTGCTTCCATTTGCGTTACCTTTTTCTCCGTCATTTCACTCTTTCTTATCCTTTCACTTTGCGTAACAGGAGAGTTTCTTCAATTTGTCTGTATATCCAGTTTTATTTTCCACATCATCAGTTCAACATCTGTACTCTATGCTTGTGAATTTTAACGATTGCCTTTTTAGTTTCCTTATAATTATCCTTTGGTTAACGTGTATATCATGGCACTAGAGTCAGACAGACAAATCTGGATTCAGATCACTACTCTGACATTTACAGCTGCTTGACCATGAGCAAGTTATTTCACTCTTCGAACTCTCTATTTTATAATAGAGATGATTTTTAGAAGTAGACAAATAATATATACACTGTGCCTGGCATATAGTAAATACTCAATAAATGATAGCTATTAATAAAACTTTATCCCACTGTCCTTTTATCTCTTTCTGTTGCCTTTTTATTTCAGCCTGTTATTTCCTTACAGACTTCTGCTACCATAACTACAGGTAATATCTTCTTGCAGAGTAACAAAATATTACTAAAAACTTTTTTTCCTGTATACTGAATTATGTCATTTCCAGAGAAAGAATCTTCCTCTGGGTCATATAGAAATAGTTTTCTTTCCCTTTCTTAGTGATATTTCTTCATAAGCTCTGTGTGGATTTGTATATCTTTTACTTATGTTTGGACAAGGTAAACTATGTTCCAATTTGATGTTCTGAAGCAGACAGTGTGTGAGGCTTGCCTTAGCTTGGCCTCTGTTCTCCTGAGACCCAGTGCAGGAGAAGTGGCTGATGGGCGTGCACAGCTCTCAGACTGTGTCTGAGCTGCAGCAGCTTTCTCCAGTGCCCTGTGCTCCAGTGATGTAGCATCGCCTTCGTCCTGCAGTTCTTGGTCCTCTGTGCATCCGAGTGGATGGATATGTACAAGAAAAGAAACCCCTGACTCCTGGAAGTCCTGTTATTGATACTCTACCTGCATTCCCACCTGACACATTAGGGGAGTTCACCCTCTGGTTGCTACCCACCACTGTCAGCCTCCCCCATTACCCCTTTCCTCCAGCCACACTTTTTGAAGATGCTTTCTAAAAATTGCCTTCTATGTGGAAAGATAGTAAAGGTCAAAAAGTGAAGAAAGAAATAATATTCTGGGAGCTCCACACTTCAGCATCTTCAGAAAGTTCATCAACTTTCTGACTGGTATAGGTTTTTAAAAAAACAGCTGTATTGAGATATAATTCACACACCATGACTCACCCAAAGTTCATAATTCAATAGTTTTTGGTATTGGCATAGGCTTTTATTTATTTTAACAAATTACCTGCAGATACTACTTTTTGAATTAATTAATTTATTTATTTTTGTCTTCGTTGGGTCCTCATTGTTGTGCGCTTGCTTTCTCTAGTTGTGGCGAGCTGGGGCTACTCTTTGTTGCAGCGCGCGGGCTTCTCATTGCGGTGACTTCTCGTTGCAGAGAATGGGCTCTAGGTGTGTGGGCTTCAGTAGTTGTGGCTCACGGGCTCTAGAGCGCAGGCTCAGCAGTTGTGACGAATGGGCGTAGTTGCTTCACAGCATGTGGGATCTTCCCGGACCCGGGCTCTAACCCATGTCCCCTTCATTGGCAGGCAGACTCCTAACCACTGCACCACCAGGGAACTCCCTGGCATAGGCTTTTAAAAGGTACCTTCCTATTCCTTTTTAGATATTATCTTTCTTAGGTGGAGCTTGGGTGGATTTTTTCTAAGGTTTACTCCATCTGCCTCATAATAAATGCAGATTCTGATATAAAGCATCTGTTAAATAGGAATTCATGAGTCCTTGCTGATAAAAGATAGATGAGTTAATAAATAGTGGAGATTTCAGCTCTCTTGCTTGGAGGTGGCTGACTGGGAAATGGGGAGGGAGTGCTAGAGTTGGAAAAGCATCATTTTTCAACTGTTACAGTAAAGCTGGGGTCAGGCAAGAATCACCACAGGATGCTAACTCTAGGGAGAATTTTGATGAGGAGGAGTATGTCTGTATGATCTTAATCATACAGACATACTCACCGATTGTTTATTAATTAGAAGAAGAAAAATAAACCCCAGTTTATTTCAGTGGAGAAAAATGGAGAAATTGTTTGCCTCCAGTGTGATACCATGAGAAGGACGTGACCTCATCCATGCAGCATTCCAGCTGAGTAGTCTCATTCTAATCACACACAAACATCAGACAAACACAAAAATGAGGAGCGTTCTATTTAAAGGTGGGGGCACTGTGTTCTTCAAAAATGCCAGCATCATAGAGCACAAAGAAGGGGTGTGGAAATGATCAGGTAGAAGGAGGCTAAGAAGACATGATGACTAAATGCAATACCAAACCCTAGATTGCATTCTCTACTGGAAGTGGAAAAAGTCTATAAAGGACATGATTAGATTAATTTCCAAACCTAGAATATAGATGGTGGGGTAGATAAAAGTATTATACTAGTGTAAATTTACAAAGTGGACAACAGTTCTGTGGTAATGTAAAATAATATTCCTATTAACCAACAAGGACCTACTGTATAGAACAGGGAACTCTGCTAAATGTTATGTGTCAGCCTGGATGAGAGGGGAGTTTGGGGGAGAATGGATACATGTATATGTATGGCTGAGTCGCTTTGCTGTGCACCTGAAACTATCACAACATAGTTAATCGGCTATCTCCAATATAAAATAAAACGTTAAAGAAAAAGAGTATTCCTATTCATAGGAAATACATACTGTAGTATTTAGGCATAAAGGGCCATGATGTATGTTACCCTCATGGTTCAGCAAAAAGTATGCAGGGAAAAGAGAGAGAGAGAAAGGGAAGACAATCTGGGTACAGGGTTGCCTTGTGCTATTTTTATTTTTGCTGCTTTTTGTAAATTTTAAATGATTCCCAAATAAAAGGGTTGTATCTTATTTTAAAGAATTTTCCTTATAAGCTTGTGGTATTTAGAAGTCACCACTTTGGAGTAAGGATGGAGGGGGTGGGAGGGGGGTCCAAGAGGGAGGGGATATATGTATGCATAGAGCTGATTCACTTTGCTGTACAGCAGAAACTAACATAACATTGTAAAGCAACTGCACCCCAATTAAAAATGCACATGTGCGGTTGAGAGAGATCATGCACATGTTCTTTCACCTGTTCGTATTCAGTGCTATTTGGCATGGCTGAACTTGGAACAGGAGGGGGCAGGGTTCCATAGGGTGTAGAACATGTATGTTTTGATGAGGAGGAATTAAGGCTGACTAGGACATGGGAGTAGTCTTTATGGTGGGAAAGAGATTGATATTGAGTCTGTGTGTGAAGGCAGGTGCCTTGGTCAGGATGAGGGTATGGGAATTAGGAATAGAAGGGAAGAAATGTACAAACTGAGGAGTAATATCTTAGAGTAATATCTCAACTCAAATTGAAGAGTTTTGCCTGGGCAGATCTTAATCCCCCTCCTCAGAATCCCCTTCCATTACAGATGCATTAGTTCCAAGAGCTGATTTAAATCCTTTAAGGATCTGCTGGTCACGATGACAACCTCACCTCTCTCTAAATACAGTCTTGCCCATTTTTCCTGATCATCTGAAAAGTGAACTTTTTGCCCTTCCTTATGCTGTTTGCATTTCTTACCTCCACAAAGGCTTTTGGAAGGCTGCAAATGTACAGTAGAAAATATTGAAACATAAAATAGAATAAAGGGACACATTAAGAACCAGCTTATCCATCAGTGATTCAGTTTCATTGTGATACTTAGATTGGTTATGGATTTAGAAGGGCAATTTCTTCCTCCCTCCCTCCCTCCCTTCCTTCCTCCCTTCCTTCCTTCCACATTGAGCATCTACCACATGGCACACTCTCTGCTGCGTGTTGCAGTGGTGATCAAAGATGGCCATAGGGTAGATAAGCAATAAAGATTTACTATATAGCACAGGGAATTATACCCAGTATCTTGTAATAACCTATAATGGAATATAATCTGCAAAACAAAAGTGAATCACTATGCTGTACACCTAAAACTAACACAAAATTGTAAATCAACTATACTTCAATAAAAACAAATGGTTAAGGTAAAAAAGTTTAACCATGTGTGTGTTAGCTATTCAATAATAAACACATCCATTATTTATTTTTTTATTTTTTTTATTTTTTTAAATGGGCATAAACTTTTTTTTTTTTGGCTGCGTTGGGTCTTTGTTGCTGCGCATGGGCTTTCTCTAGTTGTGGAGAATGGGGGCTACTCTCTGTTGCGGTGCGTGGGCTTCTCACTGTGGTGGCGTCTCTTGTTGTGGAGCATGGGCTCTAGGCATGCGGGCTTCAGTAGTTGCAGCACGCGGGCTCACTAGTTGTGGCTTGCGGGCTCTAGAGCACAGGCTCAGTAGTTGTGGCACATGGGCTTAGTTCTGTGGCATGTGGGATCTTCCTGGACCAGGGATCGAACCCATGTCCCCTGCATCGGCAGACAGATTCTTAACCACTGTGCCACCAGGGAAGTCCCTAAATAGGCATAAACTATTATAGCACAACTGTGGGTGCCCTGCCCAGATGTTCTTTGCACTCATCATTCCTGTGTATGTTGACACTACGGCTTCCAACCACCAGCACCTTGACTTCTTTGCTGAAGGTTTTATTTAGCCTCAGGCCAAAAAACCTGCAAAATTAATGCCTCCCCACCCCGGCTGCCTTTACACTATGCCAGATGGGGGTGGGTTGGTATTCCCAAGGGGGGAACAAGTCTGAGGCATGTTCCACATAGCATCCCAGAGGTCCCCAGCAGCATCCCAGAGGTCCCCAGCAAGGCCCATAGTGGTGACCTGCTCAGTAATACACCCTCTTTTTATGTCCTTCTTTTCTGTCTCACTTCCTCACTCCCAGAGGTGCTTCCAGCGTTCACCTCCCAATAAACCACTTGCACTAAAATCCTCAGCTCAGGACTGCTTATGGAGGAACCCAAACCAAAACATTTGTTAATACTTATGGCACTTACTGTAGAGTGAGGGAGACAAATCATCACATGAACGGTTGTATAATTAAATTCATACTGGGCATCATTAAACTTCTCTTTGTAACTGAATATACTTTAAGTGCTGGGGAAGACATTTTATTTTGGAAATGGCTCATGCATTGTTTAGAAGATTTTTTTTTTTTTTTTTTGGTAAAAGCACTTAACACATGTCAAATATAAGAAGTAGAAAGGCATTTACATAAGCTACAGGAAGGGTAGTATTAAGTAAAAGTGAATCTGAAAATAGTTTCTGCCTTCTTTGATTTTTGAATTCTAAAGAAGACAAAACAAATACAGACACAAGGAGGTTCTGAATATAACATGTTCTGTGGATTTCTTTTTTTTTTTTTTTTTTTT